>JAQIYE010000072.1:0-19065 GCA_034699765.1 Xenyllodes armatus
AATTTCCAAAATTTATGAAATTTCCAAAATTTTATGAAAAATCCAAAATTTTATCAAATTTCCGAAATTTTATGAAAAATCCGCATAAACAATTTTGGCCTTCATTATGCTTGCCTTTTGGAATAAATACGTTTAAATTAATGCTTTTAGTGTACCAAGAGTTTTAGAGTACTCTATGATTTAATTTGAAATATGTAAAAATTTCAGAATTTAAGAAAATCAGGTCAGATGTAGGGAAAAACATTTGTACAAAAAGTTTATGGGAGGATGGCGGAGTAGATATAGTGTTTGTCTTGAGTAGAACTGGTCCTCTGAGTCGCAGCACCACCAACCCAATTTTTGGTAAAATAACTTTTTGCATGTACTACTTCGAGTAATTGGACTTTAGACTTTACTACGGACAATCAACCCGTGTCACCGGCTACTAGTTTTAACAATTGAAGACAAATGGATAAGGTAAAAACGCTTGAGCAAAAGTAAATGAGAGAGTGGCGGAATTGATTCAGTGATTTTCTTAATTTGAGCTTCTACTCCGAAACAACTCCACCATCATCCCACTTTTTTTTCAATTAACTTTTTGAACGTACTAGAACATATAATAATTTTCCTAACTCATTTGCTGACCGCCATTTAACTACCATCTTAAGAACCACTTTTTCAACCGATGGGAGGATGGCAGATTGGATACAGGTCTCAACCATATTCCTAATCCATACTCTAGTCTATCCCCCTATCACCATAACTTTTTGTAAAGAAACATTTGGAGAGTTCTTGTGCAAATTTCCAATTTATTTCATTAAATTAGTAACAATATAATTACAGATTTTATTTTGGATCTTAACAATTACACCAACAATGATGGTGGATTTAAATTATTCAAGAGCAAAATCTCTACAGGTCTCAACCATATTCCTAATCCATACTCTAGCCTATTACCCTATCACCATAACTTTTTGTAAAGAAACATTTAGAGAGTTTTTGTACAAATTTCCAATTTATTTCATTAAATTAGTAACAATATAATTACAGATTTTATTTTGGATCTTAACAATTACACCAACAATGATGATGGATTTAAATTATTCAAGAGCAAAATCTCTCATGTCATTAAAGCAGTAGATTCCATCGTATTGTCCAAGGACAATTAGAGTCAAGGGATGTGTGGTCTTGTCTCGAAATCTTAGTTCAATTTTTACCTCCCCTTGACGAGATGCTTGCATTGTTGAAGCCATGTTTCTAGGGCAGAGATCGAAGCAAAAGAACAGAGACCCGCGTGACATATCATCCCTAGTTAATCCACATCCAAAGTCCAGGCTCGAAACAACATTCATTGTTGACTTATATGCCTCCAAATAAAGCCCATTTGAGGGGTCAATGGCGATCTCTTGAGTCTGGGAAAGATGTGAGTCCACTGTAACAATAACTCTCTCAAGTCCAAAAGCCTCAAAGGCGAAGGGGTTCTGATCTAGTTTCCCAATCAAACTAGAGGCCCGAGCAAGACAGCAAACAATTTTTTCCGGTATTTGGCCTGAAAACAAGTTGGATGCAGGACTGGAAGGGAGAAATGTGATTTTAAAATTCTAAATCATACATCAGCGATTTTTATTTTAGCTTAATGAGTTTACCTGGAAAAAACATTTTCTGGAATCGCTTGATACTTAAGCTCAAGCTTCTTGTGAGGAATCCTTCCAATTATACCAGAGTTCAAACGATCATGCATTGCCATGTTAATTTGAGAGTTGACCAAATGACGGACAACCTTGTATTTGCAGGAGACAAACTCAATTTTAAATGGACATGACATAGGAACGACCCCAACAGGAGCAGGAGCAGGAGTCGCTGCTGCTGGAGTAGCCGGAGTTCCTGGAGCAGGTGATCCACCTGTGGTAGTTGTAGTGCCAGCCGGTGTCGGAGTATTTTGTAATAAAACAAACTCTGTTGGAGCTCTCTTCAATCGTATTGTAATTGAAGTCCCACTTGGAATAAATCTTGGGGCCTGTGTAATGTCAGTAAGCAAAGGTCCACACAGTTCAACAATTTTGGTGTTGCTGATAAATGAACCCCTTTTCCTTTGTCCCAAATCAACTGTCGTATTCACATCAGCTCCACTATCTTTATAGTAAAGGACAGATGAAAGGTCACCTTCCTTCCTTTGTTGTCCAAATGAGAGTTGAGTCTCAATGTAGCTTCTAACACCATACAATCCATTGGCATCGTAGATGAGATTATTATTGAGCAGAACCTCGCATTGAGAAAAGAGACTATGAAGCAGGTTATTTACAGTTGAAACATGTGTACCCACAGCTAAATTAGTCCCATCAGCATTGAGAACTCGAATTTGTAAATAAAGTTGACTGGCTTTGAGATCCACAAAGCCAGCAGGTGTCCCACGAATTACAAATTCGATTGGGTTTGTGCTGTCTAAATGTAAAAGTTCATAAACGTAATTAGTGATGACAATCTAGTTAAATTAATACACCAAACTGAACCTTAAGGTCAACTAAAGGTACCTGCAATTGAAAAGAAGGGAGTGATATTTTCCACACAAGTGGAAACAACACTAACGTCGGTGGGCTGAGTCCCAAATCCAAAGTAATCCAACTGCGACCTTGCTATTGGAGTTGACCCAGGAAGGACTACATCCTCGTGAGGGGTAGGTACTACGGTTGGTAGCTCTTGACCTAAACGTTGTCTCTTCATTTTTTCTTTCTTGGCTTGGGTTTGGTCTTCCTCTTTTTCTGACCTTGCTTCTTGACTGCTGGCTTACGACTACCTTTCTTTTTCAGGGGCTTTGTCTTCTTTTTAATTGTCTTTGGGGGTCGACGCTTTGGGGGAAGGGAAATAGGGACCGGATAGTTTTCGCTTTCACCTCCAATCCCTGTAAGTCCACTTTCAATTGCTTTGGGGGGTTCAAGATAACAAACTGAGCCACCTTGTTCACATATAATTTCTCTCATTGACTTACTTTGCGAAAATGAAACGTGCTTGTCAAAGGCACAGGAGCAAATGATGGCTCTTCCCCCGATTCATTGATTATATGTAAACCCAACTCAGCAAACTCCTTCTTTTGACAACTAACATATTGCAAAGGATTGAATTGATAATGTGCTGGAGATCCATCAAATCTACCTTGCAAAAATTGGCGAAGAACTGGAGACCTTGAGCCCTTAAAATATTGATTCTCGACTACATTTGAGCTCACTATGAAAAGCTCATTTCGATAATTCAAATTTATTTTATTTTTGAAGTGATATCCACTGGAGAGTCCACCTTGGATTACAAAATCATCCCTTTGTCCGAACACCGCATTTAGATATGGCGAGAACTCAATTGTGTATATGGTATCCTGAAAATGAATCTCAATTTCTTCACTTGATGCGGTAAACAATACACCAGCCATACCACTTTTTAGTAGCTCTTCATTTAATAATGTAATAAGATCACTGTAATGAGTCACAGTTATTTGTGGCAGGTATACGATTTTGAGCGAGTTCGGTTTAAATAACCTGAATGAGATCATTTTTAATTTTGAAACCTGATCAAAGTCAATTGGGGACTCGGCCGAATTTATTCCAGACTGAAACTTGTAATTAGCTTTGAATCCAAATGCCTTACCGCCATCTGTGTCTAAAAGGACATGACCTATCTCACGATTTTTCATTGAAATTCCTAAATAATAGGAAAAAGTTCCATTTGATGCTTCTGGTCTGATTGACATTTCAATACCTTTACCACCGAGCACTGTTTTGTTCTGTTTAGTAACCCATTTCATAATTTTGTCAAAGTTATCAACAACATCTTCAACGGCTATGTCAATTTTTGCAACAGCTTCTGCAGACCAAATTTTTATTTCCCCGTCAACGGCACTACCATTAAAAAGGATCCTTTCCGATGTAGGCCAACAGAATACATCTGTTATTGCACACTCGTAATCATCTGAAGCTAGATTTAGATTTATTCTATTTGCAAAATCAGATTGTTTATTAGTTGGATAGTATTGTAAATCAAGATCACTTGAAATAGTGACGTAGAAGCTATTGCTAGTATTAACCAAAGGAACAGGAGGGAAATTTCTGTAGGCCATTGCTTGCCAATACCCAATCAAAGACTGGGACATCTCGGTGTGTGGTTAAATCATTTAAAGTAAACATGGTTGAAAGTGGTAGGAAGGAAACTAACTACAAACGGTTGTGGAGCAACCCCATTTTTAGCGGAAGTTTTGCTTCGGCAAAAACATTTTTAGAAAATAGAAAACTGACTAATAGGAAAGCAGTGGAGGATGCCTTGTTAAAAATTGATGCTTACGCCATCCATAGACGTGCTCCGAAGCGGTACAGACGTCGCAGAGTCCAAGTCCCAAAATCAAATTGGCAATTTGGTGCAGACCTGATGATGATGGATAAACTAGCTCAAGATAATAATGGATATGTTTGCATTCTGGTTGTTCAGGTAAGATATCATGTGAGTAAAATTCAATCTGATACAAACAAACAATCATCGACTTTTATTGACTACAGGACCTTTTTTCCAAAAAAATATTTTTGGAGGCTCAAAAGACAAAAACATCAACTGACACTGTAAAATCCTTCAAGAAAATTTTCAAACGGGCCGGCAAAATTCCTTATTATCTCCAAACTGACATGGGTGGAGAGTTTTTGGCGGCAGAATCTGAAGCTTATTTTAAATCCCTAAGCATCAAACGTTTTCATACATATGCTGGAATGAAAGTGGCGGGGGTATTTAACTGATTTAAAGAGCAAAACTTTTTAAACGTTGGAGTTGAAAAAATTCTTTAATTACAGTTGTAATATATAGGTGGAGCGTATGATACGAACCCTTCGTCTGAGGATACAGAGATATCTAACATATACTGGATCAAATAAGTGGATCAAGTTTCTCCCAATGCTAGAAAAAACAATAAATGCAACAAAGTCAGGTGCTCACGGATTTGCACCAAATGATGTAAATGACGACAACACTGATGATGTATTCGAAAAGCTATATCATTCAAAACTATATAGCAGAGAGTACCCAAAATTCAAAGTCTCCGATATAGTCAGAGTCAGCATAGAGAAAAAAATGTTTGCAAAGGAACAGCGTGACTCATATAGTCGTGAGCTTTTCGTAGTAGATGATGTACACTCCACTGACCCAATCACATATACTTTAAAGGACATGAATCAGGAATTAATCCGTGGAATTTTCTATGGACCAGAACTCCTTAAAGTCCCTACATAACCTCTCACCTGTCCAAACTACTCCCAATTGTCATTTGACCCTCCGAGATGCAACTTGTCGAAAAGAGCCTCGTCCATCCCTTCAGTCTTATTGTTGCAGGTAAGAGAAATAAGAAACTGTTGATTAGTTCTCTTTATTTACTATTACTTTAATTCTAAGGTTCGACCAGATCTGGCAAGACTACTTTAATCCTGGACCTAATCAAAAGACGTAAGGAATGTATCAAGAATGAGATCAAACGGGTCATTTACTGCTACACAGTATATCAGGATACCTTTCACGAACTCTCAGAAAATGACGAAGCCGTCCACTTTGTGGACACAATGGATGCTGTAGAACAATTAATTGTTCCTGATAGTTTGATAATTTTTGATGATAAGGAGATAGCACCTGGAAGGCTACTTATCGATCAATTGATCCATTTTTTCCTATGCCGTAGTCATCATTCTAGACTTTCAGTTGTATCAATCCAGCAGACCCTTTTTGGGAAACACATTAGAGAATTGGCGTTAAATTCCACTTATCTAGTAGTATTTACTCAAACAAGGGACAGGACTCAGATTAGACATCTCGCCCTCCAAATGTATCCTAATAATAGCAAGTTTCTAATTAGTGCATTCCTGGAAATGACTAAAAATAAGCCACACTCTTACATGTTCCTGGATTTGTCACAGGACGTCGATGATAATTTAAGGGTTAGAAATGAAATGTGTATAAGTGAGAATACTCGTTTCTTTGCAGAGCTATGAACAGGGTACAATCAGAAAGGAAATTTTTGGAGGATTTGACCCAAGCAAGTACAAAAAAGAGAAAACAGCTCCTTCTTGACGCCACTGAAGATCAGATCAAGTCTATTTCTGAAATTTTCATCAACCTTGAAAAGCTCCCAGTTCCCATCAAAGAGCAAAAACTCCTCTCAAAATACAAAAAGAATATCAAAGCAATTTTAAATTGCAAGGACATCCAGCTTTTGAGAAAGTTGTTTATAAAATACCAAATCATCCTTGGCCCAATAATTTCAGTTGGACTGACTTGTCTTATTAGAGCAGCTGTTGGTTTAGTTTTTTCCTGTTAGTATGTATAGGGTTTATAGAGTTATCCCAAACGACATTTACTTGTCCCTTACTAAAAAATATGAGGAGGGTTTTCCACCTGACAATATCCTTAGAAACAAAGAATTTCAGAGACATGAACATGAAATGGAAGAAGAACATGCCCAACCTAGTGTCACTCCAGGTGTGTTTCAAGATCCGGAATTTGTCCTTAAATTGCTTCCAGCTTCAATGAGGGATGATGCTGGTGTCATTTTACAGATTCTTGGGGAGAATACAGATTTTACGTGGAATCCCAAGTTGGAAGTTGTAATCAACGGACATCCAGTTGAAGGGTCCAACATCGTAGATTATATACATAGTGTATTATTGGGGGAAGAAAGAGCACACAACACCTCAGGTCTTGCCACGTTTGTCAACTTCCTTAAGAAATCGAATGTCCCACTTGTTTTAATCAAGAAAGATGGGGCACATCATTCGGATTATAATGCCACCAATGAAATTCCAGGATGGGTCTCGTTTGAACAACATGAAGTAAAATAAACGGGTAAAAAATATGCAGCTTGTGAATGGTGGGTATAAAGGTTTTGCAACTCAGAGATAAGGCTCATTTTCAAAGATTGAAGTCTAGCAAAAACATGTTCGGAAAACGAATGTCCGCAGCTGTCCTTAAAGAGATGCTTGTTAAAATGAAAGCTCAAACTAATCATCAAAGGTAATTATCTAATCTCCAATTTGAAACAAATTCTATACCTAAAATAACCGCCTATCTCAAAACCAGTATAATTCATACTTTCTTTTTCATTGTACAGAGAGAACCATTGTGCTGGCGGTGAAAAAACTCCAAATTCATCAAAAAAGTCTCCACCAAAAAGAAAGAAACAATTAGTTCCACCTATTGTCAAAGAACGAAAAAAGAAGCAAGCAAGATCCAAATCCAATTTAAACAAAGGCTCGATACCTAATAATGTCAGAAAGGTGATTTTGAAATCGTCTAAGGTGAACAAATAAGGACTAATGGCCGAAAGCCGATAGACTAGTAATGATAAATCTATTTTAATGGCTTTGTCCAATTACCAAAAATTAGTGAAGTTATTTTCGAATAAATTATTATTATAAAAATCCACAAATCTCTAATCGCAATTTAATTATTTATATGAAAACTCTTTAAAATTTCATTATATATCCATTTTAAATTTGAAACAAGTTTTAATTCTAAAACAGTACAACATTAGTAAAACAGATGATTTGAATTCATACTCATCATTATTATTTTTGAGGTAATGTCGAAAGGGTCAACATTGCTCCTTATGCCCATATCACTAATCATCCTTATCCTCCCCCTCCCACTCAAGCCCATCTTTGTCGACATTAGAAATAAGGTCAAAAATTTGACTGTCGACCTCCCCACCTTGATATTCTTCATCATCGGCATTCTCCTGTCCATCCTCCTCGTTATTCTCATCGCTATGGACCTGCACATCATTCATATTTTCCTGTCCCGAGTTTTTGTTCTCATCCTCCTCCTCCTTCAGCTCGACCTCATTGTTCTGTTTCACCTCCTCCTCCTCATTACCATCTTCCAAGGGGGACTCAAAATTCTCAATGGTATTGTTTAAAACTTTGTCATTCTCATCACCAGTATTTGCTCCTGTAACAATATAAATGAGTTTTTTTAAATAAAAAAGGAAACCTACAATGAATGACTACAAGCTAGCAGTTTACAAATTTATGGAATTTTACCATTTTCATTTTGGGCAAAAGATCCATCGTCCGAATAGTGAAGATGAACGGTGTGACGGTTCCAATTCACACTCTCATCATCATCATCATCAGTAGAAGAAGAGGAAGCCGAAGAGGCAGAAGAAACCCATCTTTTTCGATAACCGGAAGTGTTAAACTGGGTTTAGATATTTTCGATGTTACCATGCTTCGAACCAAAGTAATACCATAATTCGTCAAAATTTACTTTATATTTTATTATCGTACCTCTTTTGTTTGACATTTGTTGGTGTTGAACAAGTAAAAGCTTAATCGACTCCCAGACTATAATTGGAATTTCTTGATCAAGCCGAGCAAAAATGACAGTCATGTTCCCATTGTTACAGGTTTCTACTTTGAGAATTTCTCGAAGACCGGACATTGCAAAGTAGAAGTTGAAGAGCTAACAAGAGTGTAATAAAATGAAACTAGAATGAAAAGTTAACTAACTAACTAATTAATCAACCCTTTGAGTTTTACTAGCTGGTATTTGTGAAATTTAGACCTTTGTTCAGGTGATACAGTAAGGAAGTCAAAAATTTAACTGAGCCCAAGAACACCAAAGTTATTTCTATAAAACTAAAAATGGTCTGATCAGTGACAAAGGACAATACAGCTTGGAACCACATCTCATTCAAAAAACTTTAAATCTTACTCAGTTAAGAAGGAATTGTGAGGTCGACACATATAAATCATTGTACACATTTTTATTACAAATCACCATAATCATCAATAATTACAACATTATATTTTGTTCATTTATTGCAAACTTTTCAATTTTGGAATATCTTTGTGTCCAAAAGCCAAGCTCTGGAAATAATTAATATAGTACCTCTTGGTATCCAGAGGGCTTAAACCTAATTTTTTGATCTCCATAGTAAATACCTGATGACGTTTACTTTGAATAGTCTTCATTGTTACATAAGACTCGGTACCTTTTACCACAGAGTCTTTGAACTCTTCATGGCTCATTTTAGCTACAGCACTGGCTGTAATACCTTTGGCTTTTTTCTTACATTCCCCGAAAACCATTTCTAAATTCTTGTATTTCGTATACTTTAAAATAAACTCCCCAGTACTTTTGTCAATAGGCAACTCCATATGACGAATACTATACATTTTGGGGCGTACA
Source organism: Xenyllodes armatus (assembly GCA_034699765.1). NCBI lineage: Eukaryota > Metazoa > Arthropoda > Collembola > Poduromorpha > Odontellidae > Xenyllodes > Xenyllodes armatus. The sequence goes on from JAQIYE010000072.1 coordinate 9,184, forward strand.
CAAACTACTTCTGCTATTACCTTATTTTTATACTCGTCTTTGAACTTCCCTAAGACCTGTTTGTTACTATCATTATGAAATTTCCCAAAAAGGGGATGAGTTTCTTCGTAGACACTCATGTCCAAAAAATTTGCATTTTTGCTAAAATCTTCGTACACATCTTCAGCTTCAATTAGATGCAAAAAAGAATCTGTATCGCTATAAATGCAAGTAGCTCGACTTCCATATAATTTTCTAATGAAATTATAATGATAATTATACATGACACTCTTTGCTAAATCTAAAATAGCAACTCCGACATATATTGGACGATTAAGGAGAATATTTTTCTTCTTCATCAAGTAAATGCTTGTCTCAGAATCGATTGGTATAATATTTTGGATAGTCGGCTTCCTATTCAGACGTAATGCAGTCCCTTCATTGGTAACTATATTAACATTCTGACGGTTCCTTAGATTTTCGATCATTTTTCCAAAAACGGCATTATTCATTAATTTCCAAAACGCCCTCTCAAAATCATTGACAGACTTATTTCGCATCTCGGTGTTAAAGTGGATATAAGCTGCTAAAAATGAAGCCTGGGTAAACTTAACACCCCTTCTAACTCTTTTAATTTTGCATCCCAGATCCACACATGTTTTAAGGGTCCTGTAATGAGCCCTATATCCTTCCTTGTGGTGTAGATCAGTTATCAGCTTTCCGACTCCGTGGATGTCACCATTTGTCTTCCCTAAACTGGCTTTCAAATGACTTTGATATTGACCCGAAATCTCGTCAGAAGTCACAGGGCGCTTTAGTGGACAGGGTGGATAATCGTTCATCTCATCATGCAAATTTGGAGGAATCTGTTATAGAAATTTAAAAAAATCAATTTGTTTTTACAATGGAGTAACAAGAAATGAAAGAAATACCAATTTTTTTTACAATAATACAATACAATAAAATACAAATTAATCGATAATTTACCTCGATGTCAACCTCTAGAAAATATCCGGTCTCATCATCAGGATGTAATGAAGCTAAGAAATTGTGAGGGTCCTTGTTGATCGACTCAACTTCAGCGAATCTTAACCATTTGAAATCACCCACAGGTAGTTTTTGAGTCATACACCAAGAATATTGGGCAGTACAATCGTTGAAGATTAAATATGAGGATTGCTGTTTCGGATCCCATTCATCTCCCATGTATTTGTTATTTGCTGTAGCCATTCGACGACTTCCCATTCCAACAAAGCCCCCTCTTGCAGCTTGTTCAAAAAATAAATGCATTGTAGAATCTTTGATGTACTCTAATTCTACACCAGAAATCTTAAGGGCTGCATCATATGCCACTTGAGGGAGACTTATGTAATGAGAGAGGTCTAACTGATAACTCTCATAAAGGATCCTTCTTGTATTCTCCATCACATCAGCTAGAAGAGAAGTATCCAAAGTAACATAAAGGTCGTGATATTCCCCCATATCCTGAATCTGGAAACTTTCCCACACCTTGACAGCATGTTTGTAGTCCTCATCAGAAATATGTTTTTCTTTCAAGTCGTTGTAAAAACAAACCTGTGGTGGAAGTGTTTTCTCTTTAAATTGATCAATCCTCTTCATATAGGTATAAGGGTACACCCCCTTTTTAAACAAAAGGTCAAGATCACCAGTTTTATACTTTTCGTGTGTTGTAAAAATCTCCTTTGTAATGTTGAACTTGTCATAACCTCCCTTGCTTAAATTTTTAACCAGATTGTCGACTGAATCCATTGTGAATCTAAGGCTGTCAACAAATGTTAATTTTGCATTCACATTGACTGCCATGAATTTTTCTGTGGAATTAGGGATGACAGTCACACTTTCCAAGACTTTGGCTCTCTTCAAGTTCTTAACTGCTTGAATAAGGAAGTGAAAATCATACTTTGACCCATTATGAATCATGATAGAAAAATCGTCCCTTAGTCTTGCATTCAGATTGCATTAATTATGGGCTAGTCCGATAAAGTTGTGTGGAGGTAAATGGGAATGGTGTCGGACTGAATCCTTAGCATCCTTGTTTAGTTTCTTGTGACAAAGACAACAATCGACTTGCTCTTCGATTCTCAATTCATCCACCCAAGTCCAATCCATATTGGACTGACTCTCCTTTTGAAAGCGGTCTATGATTTCAGTAAGAATGCTTGAACAATTTAGAATTTCGGTAACTAATCGTTCGGCCACGTTCTCGTTGGGGTCATCTGTACGGTAGGTGTTGTGATATCTACACTTTCCATCGTAATCAATCACCATCCAATTGTAACCTCTGGGTTTATGAATGTTTAATCTCTTTTGACTTGGTGAATGAGTTGGATCAATAGGGTCACAATCTGGAAGGATTGACTCAAAATCTGCATAGAATCGAAAAGCTGATTTTTGAGTTTTGTCAAAATTTCTGAAACTAATACCACCCCACTGTGGAAAAAACACTTGTTGGGAATCAAAGTTCACACAGAGTTCTTTATGATCTCGAAACGTTTTATCAAATCGAAAACCGTGGAGACATCGTCGACAAATTCTCCTTTTGTAACGATTGGGATAAGATAGAAGTGTTCCAAGGTCCTTGACTAAAACAAAGTGAGATGACTCCTCACCAATTAGTAAAAGAAGATCGATGTGAATGTCCTTTTGAGTTGATGAGTTGTACAATAAGAACAAATTATCTCTGAGTTTATTGAAGTTTCTTATATTCGGTCTCTTAACTTTCTTGTTACTGACGGGTCGGACAAGACCACCGTAGTAGGTTCTTGTATTTGGACGATCATTTTGACCTGAAACATCTTGGGTAGGATTGGATGAATCTTTATCAACATGGTCATTGTTATCATCCATACATTCGAATTCTTCACTCTCCTCGCTTTCGTCATCGTCCGTATTGGAGCCAATACTTTCACTATCAAGTGGAGAATCTTTCTCGGTCTCAACTTTTGATTTAATCTCATACCCCAAAACAGTGAAAGAAATTTTGGGATTCAATTTTTCAAACTCTGGGATAGAGTTAATTGTCATTGGGTACGAAATTCCCCTGTCACAAATAAGATGCTTGTATTTCTTGTAAAATTCAGGGTTACGATGATATCTCCTTTTATTGTTTTTGTGCTTTGTTTGGAGAATGTTTCCCACAAGGTGTTCGGAAGCAAGTACAGACCAGAGAAAGCACTTTTCATGGCTTTTGTCCGGTGTCACCTTACTATTGTCTATATTTAAAAGACATTTTCTCGCAGACAACTCGGATGGAAGGGGTAGAAATGTCGATCCAAACAGGGGTCTGTATTTCCCAATCGTCAAGTCAAATCCTTCGACGTGTTCAACTACCCATCCTGACCGCTCCTTGGTCCATTCTTCCACTTGCTCATCACTTTTATTTTTGATAAATTTCCATAACCATGGAAATTGAGAAGAGTGGGTGATGGCATGACTGAATGAACTAAAATATCCTGTTTGTTTCTCTCCAGACCCAGGATGAAAAAAGAATACTTGCAAGTTGGCAATAACTAATATGTTCCTCAGTTCATTCATCTCAGTATTGACAACATTTTGAGCGCTGCTTGATAGTCGGTCAAAGAAAGTTGCAACGTTACTCTCAAATATATAATCCAAATCAGCCTGATAGAACCTGTTGGCATGATTGTGATAATCCATCACATGAACAAGTTCAATTGGATCGACATCATGACTTTCAGTCCCAAGTTCGGGTAAAAACAGATCTGGATGGTTTTCATGGAGATGAACATCTAGAGCTGAAGGGCAACCATGCTCTGTAGGATCTGGACAGAGGGGACAGGTGCCCAATCTGTAACAAGTCTCCCATACCTCATGAGTAATTGGCTCTGGATCCACATCCATTGATGGTGATGCTTGGTCCTGGATTTCTACCATTGGAACATGATTTGGAATTATTGATGATGATGATGATCCTGCTCCATCTGAGCTGGGTCCTTAAATTGTTATCAATGTTTTATTTCCATAAATTAAAAATGAATGAAACTTTTACAACATAGTCGTACTATTTTGTATTGTTAAAAATTCAATTAGTCTGACTAACCATCTATGACCATGGGAGTTGGTTGAGTCTTATGTTCAGACATTGAACTTTGGGATAAGTTTAAAGAAGAAGAAGGTGGCTCAGGTTCACCTGATTGGTATTTTAAAGATTATTTAAAAATCTCTTTTTATCAAATTGAAACTGTGTGTCGAACTCTACACATACAAGGGATTATTTAAGAATTTACTGGCTGACCCTGCCTTACCTTTATCATCAGGTTCTTTGTCCATTTTTGAATTTCTATCTAGACTTTAATGTGGGTAGATGAAGGAGATGAAAACGACTGAATACAAAATGTTTATAAAGGTTTGGTGGGGAGATAAAATTGTTTAGGATTTGTGTTTGTTTCACTTAATAATAATATCCATTTCATGAGGCTTGATATGCACTAGCTTATTTATAGTACTATTTACAGTCCCTCACTAACAATCTTTCGGTTGGATTAATTTGCTCGAAAATGATGTCATGACTTCAATTAAATTCTAATTTGTTGATGATTTCAGAAGTTGATTTTGGTTTCAAAATTTCAGTCATAAATAAGATGCATTTTGTTAGTTTAAAATATATTAAAATGGTCTAAAAACATATTTAAATTTGATTCTTACAAGTCATTTTTATTATACGATTTTTAAAACCAATGAATTCTCAGCTAGAAACTTTTATTCTCACATAAAAGCAAGGATGAATGGTCAACCCATTTTTGCTTTAAGATTCTCGAGCTCTTCGAGAATCTCTCTCAAATTGCCCTTTGAAAACTCCACGGCTGGTCCCACCCAATCTTTAAAATCCGCTCCAGGGGTGCGCGGATTGTTGATAACAAATCCATATCTGCCAGTTCCCTCGGTGAGGCGAGCCCTGGCTCGAACATCCTCAACCGAAAAATGGTCAACCGACCAAAAAGAAGGATGTTTTCGATTTAGAAAAGCTTTAGGACCATATCCCTCCATCGACTTGATGATCACCCCCTTTTTGGATGCATCAACTTCTTCAAGAATTGCTGAAAAGAAAGTTTACAATAAATAAATAAATAAACCACAATTTTACTATTCCCCTTTGCAAAACTAACTAAAAATTTAAAACAAATCCTTTACCTTTTCCCCAAGCAATAACCGCACCAAAATCCTCAAAACTAATTTTGAGGACAACGTCCGAGTAGTCCCCATCCCCTGGATAAGTCTTTTTGATGTAGGCCATGAAAACCTCATCGTCAAAATCATATCCTGGACGTATAGCTAAGGACCCAATTTCTTTTACAAGTCCGTCTGTCCAAAAGGATCCCTTCCCTGGACGTGAAGCCTTGACTAGATCCTTCCAGTCAGGAGTTGTGTTGTCAGGGGTTGTCTCGCTGGACTCCTCTCCAGTAGCACGAGTTGCACCTGTGGACAAAAAAAAAACATTGTCATCTATAATATATATATATATATACATATATATATATAAATTTGAATTTTGTATTGAATTTTAAATATTCCTTACGTCTTTTTCCTCCCATGATCAAGGTTTGTGATGATTTGATGATTTAACCGAGGTCACTTGGCTAAGGTCAGGTCTTGCTTTCGATTAAGAAGGTGGATTAAGAAGAAGATGAGTCAGTTCGGTCCGATCCGATCAGGCTGACAGTTCAGAATTGAGTGCTGCAAATAAAATAAAACTTTTATTAAAAAGATTCCAATGGATGAGTTTGCACAGAAAGGAACTTCTTTGGTGAGAACCAACATCAGCTAAATTTTTAACTCAAGTAAAAATGCCAATTTGTGCAATTGCAAATAGTCCACACCCTTTGAACTGGAATCACTAGCATGCATGAAACTTCTTCTACACAATCCTAATGAAACTGTGTTAATACTAAATAAACCCAAAGAAAAACATTACTGAAACTAAGAATCAAAATGTGTGGAGTGTAGCATGAGTGTTTGGAGGATATTCCATACATGCATCAGTTTTGTTTCATTTCAAAATGTACTCTTGTGACAAATGCAATTTAAGCTGTTTCCCACGTATAAATTTATTAGTAGCTGATGAAGTTCTATCACCTCGTGGCATTTTAATTTAACCTGAAACTTTCCTGTTTGGATTTTTAAATCTTGACATTTTATCATATAATCCTTTTTTGTGATTTTTCTCAATCTTACATTTAAAACCTAAATTGATTCACCTGATTTCATCAAATTTCGTCATGGCTTCAGGTAATTTATAAAATACGAACCCGAACAATTTACCAAACTTTTTTTTCAATTGTGATTGGAATGTAATGTGTAATTAAAAATCATTTGTTTCAATTCAGTTTCAAAACAGCCCTTGCTATACAAATATTTGACAGAAATCAACAGTCCAAAGCAGTTTTTGGAAGAAGCATTCTGGACTCAAATCAGGGGTAATCTCAGGAAGTTATAGGTCCCCATTATGAACCCTAATGTGGTTGAGATCGTGAAGATTAAAAACGATCATATGATGAGTCTGCTTTGGTACGAGTCCCCATCCGAGGGTGATGAAGATGTGGTGTGGGTGTCATGGGTACAAGAAATGAGAGAGCTAAACGATAAACTTAGGGATAATATTTCCTTAATCTCAGTGGCAGATTCTGATGACCTGTTCATGTTGACTCAAATATCTGTTTTGGCTCTGCTTGGGGTTCTTTCAAGCAAAAACAAAGAAGAGACTGACCTCCTTGGTGTTACCCATTTATGTGGAGCCAGCCGGACCATGCTCCCTTACTGGACTGAGCTAATGCTTTTAAAAGAGGGTGAAAAGTATTTGGCTCAAAATATGCCTGAATCATTTTGTTTTTTGAAAGCTAATTACCCAAAACGAGTTTTTGAAAATGCTGCATCTCAGGTATACGAGACTTACAAGAAAAACAATCAAAAATGGATACATTGTCCAATTGAGAGGAGGCCTACTGTGAAGTCTATTGACCCCATCCATCTCAGTACCACCTCAACCACCACCACCATCACCACCAACACATCACCGGTTTCAGGTGAGTACTAATACATTTCATGTCAATAACAAATTGTCTGTTTCTTACTCTGAGTCCTGGTCTAACTTATGTTCAATGAAAATTTTTTGTTTGGTTTTTAAGCTTCAAAGTCAGACCAAATGTGCACCGGTCTGATGGATATCAATACCCTACCTAAATTTTTGGAGGAAGTTTTCTGGACCCAGATCAAGGGAATTTTGAGAAAACTCAATGTTCCACTTATGAACACAGCCTCACTTGAAAGAATTAAAACCTGTAACAAGGAGATGAATGTCCTTCTTTGGACCAAAGAACCCAGTAAATTTGACGATGAAGAAGTTTGGGATGCTTGGAAGAAAGAGTTGAGGACATTAACTATAATAATTAGAGATGACCTTCCCTTAATTTTTTTCCCAAAACCTGTGGATTTGCTAAAGTTTATGCAGTTAAGTGTATTGGGTCTTCTTGGGGCCCTTGGTCATAAGAGAAAAGAAGAGAGTGATATCCTTGGCATAACACATTTATGTGAAGCCAGTAGAAAAATGCTGCCGTGCTGGGGTGAACTTATGCTTCTCGATTATGCTGAGAAGTACTTTGCTTCAAACATGCCTGAAACATTCATTCATTTGAAAATGAATTATTCAGACATAATTTTTCGAGAAGCAGCAAGTGAGGCATTTAAGGTTCACCTCAAGTATAATGAGGTAGGAGTTGATGGCACAATTGTAAGCACCTCAATCGATAAAGTTATTAACCCTAAGAAGAGAGTTTCTGATAATGATGATGGAAGGGAAAATGTTAAAAGAGAGAAAGCCCCAAATGATGGCCCTTTAGAGTATATGAAGTACTAAATATGTGAAATGATGGAGTTCTGTACCATTTTCACGAAATAAAATTGATGCTTTGTGGTAACTAAATAAGATATTTGCTTCTTTAAAAAAATTTCAAAAAAGTTGACTTTTAATAAAATTTTAACTTGAATAGTAAGTTTCCTTTTTAAAATGCATCGTGAGTGTCTTGATTCCATAATCCTATAAAATTACTTTTGCAATTTAATTATATTGGGCCGGGAAACCGACTCCAATTTAAACAACATTGGATGAAAGGACAACATTTGAGGAAAAATATTGAAAACATCAAAAATGGTAAGTTTTTCTTAAAACCACAAAATCATTTGAAATTTGGAATTCAAATTTAGTATTTTGTTTCATTTTTAGTTGTGTTCCGAAATCTTAACCTGCTTGGCTTGTCTTGCTGCCCCAGGCTGTATCTTTGTGAAAACTGAGGGTCACGGATGGCGATGTGGGACTCCTCATGATTTTGTAGGATTTTGGATCTCCGAACAAGCTGAGGAGTGTGAAGAGGAGGATCAAATCTCCTCAAACAACTCAGGTCAAGGGTCAACAACAACCGACTTCCCATGGCAACTCTGTAAGTTTTACTTTAGGAAATAAAAGCTTACAAAACTAAATGAATGAATGAATGGATGAATGAATGCTTGTGAAATTATTATTATAAATTTTACCTATTGTGTTTTGCTTAAACTAACAGCTATAGCTTGTGTTATTAGTTTGGTTGCCATGGCAGCAGTTTTTTATACGTATCAAATCGGAGCATATAAGTCGCTTAGCCCCCACAAATTTTGGACCAGAGTTACAAGTAAGTTATTTTGTTCCAATTCCCAAGGTCATTTTGTCTAATTTTGTACATTTTTACAGGAGGAGGAAGAGGAAGGACAAGGACAGTGGGACGCTCCCATGTGAGTCACTGTAGGATCACAAACCCTACATATGATGAACGGAGGGCAAAAGCTAGGGGTAATTTAGATTTTAAATTTCCATACAAACAAACAATTTTATTTGGAAATGTTTGTAAAATTTTAGCCTTCGGGATAATTATGCCTGTTGAAGAGGACCGACTCTCCCTCATTTCATCCTCATCATCCAATTCGGACAACCGGTGGTCCATATTTGTACCCCGACCTCAAACCCCTCCAGTATCGCCACCACCATCATCATCATCAAGTCCATGGATTCCACTAGAGGCATCTTCCACAATTTCATCGACCTCGACTGACCTTTTACCAACGGTCAGTCAAATGCCATCACCCGCCTCATCCACACTTTCACTTGAAAGAATTTCACCTCCAACGTTTGCCTCCTCAACCACCTCAGGTCATCAAAGTGCCACCCCATCACCACAACCCAGTCCACCTCCTCAAATTGATGTTGGGAATCAAGGGTCAAGTTTGAACTTTTCTTCCTCCTTGTCATCACATTTTCAAACCCCACTTCCAATGGTTAGGATTACACATCCTCGAGTTGTTTTGTTTCCTTCATCAGCATCAGCATCAACAACTACATCAACAAACGACTCGATTGTCTCAATGGAAACATCTGGTGATCCTCGAGATCTGACTTTTTCCTCTTCCAGCCCAAATGAATCAGATTCTGATTCCAGTCCAAGTCCTCCTCCACGCAGGATTCAAACAAGGGCTCAAACCCGACTTCAAAAAAAATAAATTGGGTCATTGAGAGAAAGTGATTCACTACACAATGTTCTCCAAAAGGTCAAATAAGTTAGGCTAGTTAAAATTTAATGTTAGTTCAAGCTTTCCAATAATTTAAGGTAATTTTTTCTACATTTGCACGATTTTTCTAATCTTCTAGATTAGTTAGTTCACTTCAAATCCTCAATTTTCTCATTTACATTTTTGTTTACAATGAAAATTAATGAATCAAATTAAAATGAAGAATCCCTCTTGAAAAACTAGTGACACGGTTTGATTGCACATAGTAGTGGACTTTGTACCTTTGCAGTGACACGGTTTGATTGCTAGACATCGATGGACTTTGTACCTTTG
>JAQIYE010000073.1:0-19056 GCA_034699765.1 Xenyllodes armatus
CCATTCCTCTCATCACTCCGACCTTGACCTTCCTTCTCCTCTCCTCCACTATTCACCCCTCCAGAGCTAGGGGAGGGAGACGTCCGCTGCCTCTTGGGGTCAGTGTAGAGCAAAGAATGAACACTTGGGGAGGAAACCCCACTCTCCTGCTCATCCAAGAACCTCTCCATGAAGTCACTGGAAATAGAGACAATATAAATATGAAGGAATCATTATTTAGTCCATGAATCATCCATCCATCCACAAGGGAAGTGGACTTACGTGCATCCTGGATGGATTGAATACTTTTTCTTCTCGAGTCGGAGTCTGTTCATGAATATGTCGTGTCGCTCCGTCTTCTTCCACAAATAATAGAAATGTACAATCTCACCCACAGACCTCGTCCGAACCTACACCATCCCAACCACACACATATATTACCTTCCTACTTATTAATTAGAGTAAATTATGAATTAGTGGGTGGCCTTACTTTGTTGAGTTGAATGGAATGAAAGTCCTTGCCCCATTGCCTGAGTCCAGCCTCAAAGTTTGAACACTCCTCCTCTGACCACAAACTCATACTCCAGTTGGAGTTGGCCAACACTCGGATTTTGAGACGACGAAGGGCCTCCTCCACATTGGTTCCACATTGGAAAAGAGAATAGAGAGCCTGGGATGGGAGGAAGTTAGTTAGGAGCATGTTGGTTGGTTAAGAAGAATAGGGAAGATATATATAAATTGTGCGATTGTACTTGTTCATCATCCGGAGTGTAGTCTCCAGGGAGAATGACCTTATTGGGGTCCCTGAGCCCCTCTGGGTCTGGTCCATTGAAGTAGTGAAAGACCTTGACTGAGTGCATGTATTCATCCACGGCCTTCTCCTCCATAATCTCTGGATTCCACAACACCTTGTCTTCGTTCTCGTACGGCATTGCATCATCATACTCACTCCTCTCTGGGATTTCAGCCTGGAACTCATCCCCAACCATCACGAACTACAGACAAAAGTAAATACATGTGAGAGGTCACATCAAAGGTTAGATGAGATGAGAACACCCACCTTTTTCCAGTCCTCTTCCTCTCCACTCTCAGCCTCTTCATCCACTTCCTCCTCCTCACTCGCTTGTCTAGAACCAGCTGAAAATAAAAGGAAGGAACTGAGTTAGTCCACTTGGAACTACATTGTATGGTATGAGTGCTGACCTCCTGACCTCCTCCACTCCAGGAATTGAATAACCTAACCTTGAATTGAATAAAGGAAACTCCACCCCCTCCCATATCACAGCAAGTTATCTAATCCTATTAATTATTACTATTGAGTGGATGAAGTCAGGGGTCAAGTGAATAGTGAATAGAAATGACTTACATCTGAGAAATCGAGAACCACGCCTCTTCCCTACCCCCACCTCCTCATTGTATAGTTCATGGAGCAAGGATGGAGGTGACCTTTTGGGTCGCTCCCTCTCACCACCCTCCTCCGCTTCCACTTCCCCTTCCTTCTCTCCCACACCCTCCTCTTTGACCTCAAGTTGACCTCCAGACTCAGGAGGACTCTCCACAGACTCACGTGGACTTCCCTTCTTGGAGACCCGACCTTTGGGTTTACGACGAGCTTTGGTCCTTCCTCGTCCTTCTACTCCCCCAACTCCAACCTGAAAGATCAAAAGAAGAAGAGTTAGAAGGATGACCTCTGAGTTGGAAGTGGTTGTGGTGTGGGTGGGGACCTGAGGAGGAGAAGGGACTCCTGAAGTGGAAGTGGACGCTGACTCCTCATCCTCCTCAGTCACTTGATAGCGACTCCTTCGATACATCTCCAGGAGATCTTCAATGGGAATATCCTTCTCCTACTCACACAATTACAAAACCAATTAATCCAAATTGCAATTAATTTATTTAATTTTATTTTAATTGTGGTGGATTTATATTTTCCCCTTCTCTTGTTGAGTGAGTGTGTTGAGTGAGTGGAGGTGTGTGTGGTGTGGAGGAATTGTGTTTAAATTTCCCAGGAAGAGCCAGTGGAGTGGATTGGGATTGGAGAGTGGAGTGTTGTGGGTAGAGACACCAGGTGACCTGGAGGGAGGAGAGTCCTTACCTTCTCCAAGTGATCCAGTTCGTCCCTCTGTTCTTCCGTCTCCTCAAAGGCCTCTTCCTCGTCCAGTGTCCGCTCATCGTCAAAGTCATCCACCATCATCTGTGCCGTCAACTCAAACTCCTCTTCTCCGGGACAACAGCCTGGCTCACCCCCGCCCTTCCCTCCCCCTTCACCCCCTTCACCCCCTTCTCCCCCTTCACCCCCTTCACCCCCTTCACCCCCTTCCTGCAACATTTAATTAAGTTAATTACTACAACTATGAGTTAGTTAATTATATTCACAATTATACTGAGTAATGTGGAGGTCAACTCACCATGATGGATGGTGCGTGGAAGAGGTCAAGTCAAGGAGGCTGGTTAGTGGTGGTGTTAAGGTTGAGGTGGTGGACCCTTGGGTGGAGGTCAAGGGACTCACTAATCAATCTGTTGACACTTAAATAAAACCAATTCAATTCAATCCACTCACTGCAACTGAACAATTCCAATTTCCCTCCACTCCTCCACTCCACGAAATGGAGGAGAGAGTGGGGAATTCAAACCACCCACCCCACCCACCCCACCCATCCACCACTTTAACCACAAGTAATTAAAGTGGGTTTAATTGTGATTACATGAGGATGAGGGAAGGGACCCTTTGGCTCCTCCTCCTCCTCCAACTCCTCAGAGGTAAGAGAGGTGGAGTAAGGAGTGGCTATATGGTATTTTGTTCAACTCGGTTTAAATGACACTTTAATAAAGGTCATAATAATGATTAATGACTTGAATAGGGGGAAGTGGACTCAACTGCTATGAATGTGTGAGTACTCAACCAGGTTGTGGGAAGGAGTTGGATTGGAGGTGGCATTGGTCCAAGTTCTGTCCGGATGAGGATGACAAGTGTGTCAAAATCATTGAGAGGAAAGGAGGTAACATAATAGGTCAAAGGTCATGGTGGATGATGTGATGTCCACTAATCTAATCCAGTCTGTTTCCTTCCATTCCAGCCAACGAAGTGATCACTCGGTCGTGTCTGAGCAGTCTCGGCTACTCGAGACATGACATTCCAGCGGACAAGTACGAAGGGTGTCGACTTGCCTCCAAAGACGTCCGACTTGCTCACTACGTCCAAAACAACATCAAGGAACTCGACATCAAAAGGTACTCACTCACTCCTAACATCCACCACTAACCACCATTCTCATAGGTTATCACTATTGACCCTTTTGTTTTGTATTTGGTTGACAGGGACCATTACGATGAGGTCAAGTGGTGTTTCTGTGAGTTTGATCATTGGTGCAACTCTGGAACTCTCTTGAAACTCAGTCCCTTCCTCCTCCTCCTCCCTCTCCTTAACCTTTGACCCCTCTCACCTCCATTCTCCCTCTCACTGCCAAAGGAAAAGTACTTTGAAGTGCCTCACCCATCCTCTCCGTCCACACACACAGACTGAATCTCTCTCCATGGAATGGATTCTCTACTTATTTCATACATTTTTTAACTCAACTAAACAGTACAGCTCTCTTATTTATGGTCTCATGGAGGGACACTCTCTTTAGGTCATTCAGAAGCTTTAGTTAGGAAATGAACCCGGTTTGTGGAGAATAAAAGTTGTTTAATATTCTGAATTTATTGTCCAGATATGTATTTGATCCGAATACAACCATATATTTCTGTATATTTATTTAGAAGAAATAACCCATCATGTCTCAGGGTTTAGAAAGAAGTCATGGGAGGTCAGGTCATGGGTTAGTTAGTAGGCAAAGCGGAGAGAAGGGTCGAATCCCAGTTTGTCAAGGGCAGGAGTGCAAGCAAAGTTGATCATGGGTGGAGGTCCACACATGAGGACGATGGTGTTTGGGTGGGGAGGACTCAAGTGGTCCTCCAGCATCTCTGCACTCACAAAGCCCTGGGAGTAGGTCCAGGTGGGAGGAGGTCGATCCAGAGTGTACCACAACTTGAACCGAGTGGGGTTTTGGGCCAGGACCTTCTCCAGTTCCTCTCGACACAGAATGTCCTCTTCAGTCTGGTTGGCATAGAGGAGGGAGAGAGTGGTGGGGTCAGAGGGGTCTCTGAACACAGCCTTGATGATCTGGAGCATGGGAGTGATCCCACTTCCGCCTGCAATCATGTTCACTCTCTCCACTTGGACGGGACTTGGAGGTTGAGACTTTTTGTCAGCGGGGCGGATCTGGAACTCACCCACTCCCTTGTACACCTGTACAACCATCAATTTACAATTATTATATATATTTAGAATCAGAAAAGTAGTGTGAGATCTCACGAGTCGTCCAGAAGGTCCTCTGACATCAATGGTGTCTCCAAGAGACATGTCGTTGAGGTACTGAGTCATCTTTCCTCCTTCAGGGAACTTGGGATGGGTGTCCTTGAAGTAGACCTGGAAGGGGGAATAATACAAATAATAGGCATGAGAGAGAGAGATAGGTCAAATAAAAATGGAAGTGAGTGTACCTTGATGACCAAGTCCAAGTGTCCCAAGTCCTCATCGGAGGAGACAGGAGTGTAGGGTCGGACCACCAGTCCTCCATTGATGGTTGCAGACAAGTAGATGTGTTGACCTGTGGGGAGACCCAGTTTGTGGAGGGGGGAAGGGAGGGCGAAGCGGAAGAGACGTGTGTCATGACTCAGATGAGTCTTCTCCACCAGTTTGAGGGGGTACTTGGTCTCGGTGTTGAGGAGGGTGGCCCGAGGACACTTCCTCCTCCTCAACACGAGAGTGAGGAGAGCCCCAATGGCCAGAGTCCCCACTCCCACCCAGAATGGAAGTCCCTGCAAGAAACAAATGAGGTCAATTATTAATGAGAGAAGAGGTCATGACCTACACAACAATAATAGAATAGAATGAATACCTTGAAGAGGGAGGTGTCCATGTTGGATGTGGATGCAGAGTAGAGTGGATCTAAGTGCAGAGGTCAAGGACAAGTTGGATGTTAGTTGGTGGAGAGGAGGAGAGGAAAGAAATTGAATTGGATTCAGATGGAATGATGGAACCATGTGTGTTCTCATGAGTGAATGCATGGATGAAGCCATGGTATGAGTGAGAGTGGGGGTTGGTTGTGTAATGGGATGGTGCATGGAGTGCATGGATGATGACCCAATGACCATCACTGGAGAATGGACGTGCACATGGACATGGACTCACTAGTTAATGTGTCCATAGTTAATGATGGTTAGGTTCATGTGTAGTTCTATAAAACAGAGGTTGATATGGTGGTAGAGTGGATTTCTTGGTCTCACAGTGCCCCAGGGGGAAGGGAATGGAGAGATGGACTATGGACTCCCATTTCATGGAGGTCATACTCCTCAAAATGGCGGGGAGACAACAACCACTCCAGTCACCACTTGACTTGTTCAAGCGACCAATGTTAGAGCAAGTCGGAATCTTAAGGTGGCCCAAGTTGACATGACCTGACCTCCTGATTGAGTAGGAGGGGATGTGGAGGAGGTGGTGGTAGGAGGAGGATCCCACAATGGGAATGGCGCGGAAAGTAAACTGGGATTCAAATTCTATTTGTGATGAGAAAAACATAATAAGAACATTGAGAAAAAGAAGTGAAAGGAAGGGTCAAAGGTCATGTCCTCCTCCTCTTGAGCTCAAATCCTGATGTGTTTGGGGACAAGGGTCAGGGATGAAGGTCACCTCACTACCTCCTCCACACAAAACAAAAGAGAAGGACCATGAAGTCTGGAATCTCTCAACTTTGACCTTTGACCTACTTAGCCACGGAACTGAGTTATATTAAGGAAATCCCATGATGAATGTGGAGCGTCTCTGTCAAGACTTTAATCCAAGGTACGACTCATTCTATCATTCACTCTCATATTCACTATAGATGTAGTAATAGTATTAGATCTAAGGTCAAGGTCATTGTGTTTGCAGTAAGTTCGTGGTGCACAGTTGCCTCTTTGTGTTCACAGTCCTCCTTGCCCTGAGGTTGGATGGGACGATTGGATGGAATTACTGGATGGTGTTCACCCCCATTTGGTTGTGGAATGGAGTGGTGGTGGTGGGGGCACTCGTGGGCTCACTTGTGTGGTGGAGACATCCTCACTACAGGTACTACCCTATACTAAATACATTAAGGAGGTTATTGAGATGTGAGTGAGGTCACTACATGAGGTCATTGTGTGAGTGTGTGTAGATTGGAAGGGGAGTCGTACATTCAGTACAAAGCGATGATGATCACCCTTGCCCTCCACCTCCTCCTCCTCATGTTTGAACTCATGGTCTGTGATAAGTTGGAGTCAGGGAGACATCCTTGGATCCTCGTCTTCATCCCCCTCATCTTCATCTCCATCATCTCCATCCCCATCTGCATCTGGGCGGTCAAGAACGACCGATCATTCGATGTACACTTAACCTACAATTATTATTGTATTGTATTAGGTTACTTAAATAGACTCTTAATTAATGTGTGTTTGTTGGTTGTAGTTGGAACTGTTTTGTTCAGTGAACATTCTCCAGTTTGTGTTCCTTGCCCTTCGTCTGGACAATCTGATTGGTTGGGACTTTGAAGTGGTCTTTGTTCCGCTCTGGATCCTCCTCTGTGTCTCTCTCGTGGGAGTCCTCTACTCCATCATCTTTGCAGGGATCCTCATGAGGGCTCCAGAGATCAATCCAGAACAAAGGAGGAACTCAACCACCTCTGCCATCACCTACACCTTCTTGGTCATCCCTGTCCTCGTCTTCCAAGTACCCAACTCCAATTTATGATTCAATGATTAAGGTAGTTGGAGAGGAAGGTCATGGTTCTTTGTTGTCCATTCCAGGTCCTCCTGACCAACAAGTTGGACAAGAGTTTGAGTATAGGGTACTTGGGTGTGGCTGCCCCTCTCTTCCTCACCTACACCCAACTCATCCTCATGTCATTCAGTAACAAAAGAAGCAACAAATGTGAGTCATCTCTCTTACAACTTATTCTTGACCTTGACCCCATATATTTATTTCTGTATTTCTACAGGGTGGTTTGGGATTCGAAAGAACTTTTGTCACTTCCTCTTCCAAGTGTTCCCATGTTTTGAGGAGTATTGTAACATATCCTACAGTTGGAGGGATGATGAGGAGGAGAGTGGAGGAGGAGAGGTGGCTCACGACCTCCCGCTCTCCCGCCCCCGCCACCCCACCACCAAACTCCACACCAAACCAGTCTTGCCAATTGTGTCCATTGAGATGCCGGACTAAACACCCAACTCCTCAACCTACCACTTAAACTAAACTCATAACTAACTAAGAGTCGATTAGTTAATTAAGGGAGGAGAGAGTCCTTGTAAGACTACAGTCTGGAATAAACGGTATCCCAGTTAATACACAAACTATATTTAGGAAGGAGTCCGTCCGTCATCACATCTTTCCACGAGTCATATCATGTGAGGTCATTGAGTGTTGGGGTAGTGAGTCCTTGTTCATTCGTTAGGTCATGGACTGTGGCAGTATAAGATGTAGAAGAAAGGAAGAGAGGTAGGTAGTAATTGGGTTGATGGTGTGAGATGGATGGGGAATCCCCTTCCTGGACAAACCAGAAAGAAAGTGGAATTAATGAGGGAAACCCAAGGAAGAGGAAGGGGAAGAGGATTGATTAATCAGAACAAAGCATTTCATATCCAATAATTAATAATAATTTTCACATGCAACATTCCATGTGAGTGAATGGAGGAATTCTTCCCATGACCTTCTCATGCGATGGGACTGAGTGAGTGATGCAATTGGGAAGAGGAGGATCCGACCTATCCATGTCCCTCTACTATGTCATTGGGAATAATAATAAACTGGAATGGAGTGGTGGATGGGTGGGATGTCACCATATTGGGAATTCACCCTCAACTCTGTAAAAATCCTCTCCAATCTCCTCTTCATTTCTTATATTAGATTCGTATCATTAATAAATTGGGAATGCAATTTCATAAGTCCATACACTCACAGTGGACAATTGACCATATAATAAAATATTGAGTTTTGTCCGATCAACAAAAAATGTCCAAACTGTAATTTGCGGGATAAACTTAGTCATGTTCCAAGATCACTGATGGATATGACCTCCATTTAAGCATTTGATTTAAGGACTTATATGGCATAACAGAAGTAACATCCTGGAGCATATGAGGAACATATGAACCCTAGCAGTTAGGAAATGGAGGAGTGGACAAGTAAAATGTTGTTTTCAAAATTTGTATATAATTTTTAACACACATGTGTTTCATAATTTGACGTTTCTCCTTGCCTTGGAGGACGGACGGAGTGTTTTGTCGGTATTAACCTTGGGAGTCTGAATTTAGTTAGATGAGGGTTTGGAGGAGTGGGTTCTTGGTAATAATGGACTGACCACAAGACTCGAATGGAAACTTTGAACTTGGACTACTAGAATAGAATGAAGGGATGAAATGAGCACAAGAAACACAATGGACAATAAGAAGAACAATCTATAAGAAACACAATAGTTAAGGAGGAGAATGAATGAGTGGGGGTTGGGGTTGCACCTGTTGATTGGATGGGATGGCCCCAGGGAAAAGAACAATGAAGAAACACACACGTACACTACACACGTCAAGGATTCCTCTGATTTCCCAAGAGGACTCTACCGTGGCCCTTTCTCTTTCCTCATTCAATCACCACACAACCACCCATCCACCTCCACCTACCACCTCTCCCTATCTCTCTATTTCACTCATTCACCTTTGACCTCTCTCCAGAATACAGAATAGAAAGGAACCATGTTGGCATGGGGGGCTGCAATCAAGGCCTTCACTCTGGGTGGACTCAACTCCCTCGAATGGGCTGGACTCGGGATAACCACCTTCATCATCCTCTACTTTGGACTAGAACTCCTCCATGTCATCTACAACACTTGGTTGGGACAAGCACTGGGTCACAATGCAGACCTACAGAAAATGGGACGATGGGCAGGTAACACATCCTCTGTTATGTACAATGTGACCTTTAACCTAAGTATCCTCCTCTCTTATTTCCAGTCATCACTGGAGCCACAGATGGGATTGGGAAAGCATATGCTGAAGAGGTGACCTCACCCACACCACATGACCTCATCCATACTACATGTGTATATATATGTACAATGACTGTTGTTTATTTGTATTGCAGCTGGCCCGACTGGGGATTGACATCGTGTTGATCAGTCGATCTCTGGACAAACTGGTGAAAGTGGGCGGGGAGATCGAGAAGAGTTTTGGGGTGGAGACCCGGGTCATGGCCATTGACTTCACAGAAGGACCCGAGATCTACGAGAAGATCCGGACTGAACTGGGTGGACTGGAAGTGGGGATCCTGATCAACAATGTGGGGATGGCCTACCCCTACCCCGAGTACTACCTCGACATGCCCAATGGAGACAAGTTGTGTCAGGACATGATCAACTGCAACATCCTCTCCACTGTCATGATGATGCGGATCTTCATGCCTGGGATGGCCACGAGAGGACGAGGGGTTGTGGTCAACATGGGCTCCATTGCTGCTGTCGCCCCCACTCCCCTCATGTGTGTCTATGGAGCCAGCAAGGTAACTACAATCCATCTACATACTCATTCTACTCCATGACCTCTATTCCCTTATTCTACTATATAATGATTTCCAATGGTTTTCAGGCATTCATGGACAAATTGACCCGAGACTTGGTGACTGAGTATGCAGACAAAGGGGTGATTGTACAAAGTGTCCTTCCTGGCTATGTGGCTACGAACATGAGTCGGATCCGCGTCTCCTCCTACACTGCCCCTTCTGCCACAGAATACACTCAAGTGGCTCTCAAGACCATCGGACTCCAGACTAGGACAGCTGCGTATCCACCTCATCGAGTCATGGTATGCACCATCTCCTGACCTCATCTAACCTAACCTTAATTTGTAAGTATATGAGGGTTGTGTTTGTTTGTTTTCAGTTGTTTGGGATCAGTTGGGGTCAATTCTTTTTGCCAAACTACCTCTCTCGTGTCGCCTATCGAACAATTCGTCAAATGTGGTTGAAAGCAAAGAAGAATCAAGCCAGACGGGCCAAAGCCCAATGAAACCTCCTTCATTGATCTCTTCATTTGACCCTGGATGACCTATTATTGGACTGTAGACTGGACACTGATGACAAGAATTGGACTGCTCCTTATATGCTCACTACTCCACACCCTTCCCTCCCTCCTCGATGGAATGGAGGTGTCAAAACAGAGTTTGTTCACATGACCTTTGACCTTTCCTTTCACTTTCCCTCATTGTAAACTCCCTTTCTAATATCTTTTACTTTTAAATCTAATAATATTGTTTATAATCTACTTGATTTTCAAAGGAAGGAATAAACACAGGAATACAACAGTTTGTCCTCTTTATTTATTTAACCTCTGACCTTTCCTAAGAAGAAGAAGAAGAGTGACCTAGATTCCTTTGGTGAGGGGAAATGTGTCTCTTTTGTGGTAGGAGGCATA
Source organism: Xenyllodes armatus (assembly GCA_034699765.1). Taxonomy (NCBI): domain Eukaryota; kingdom Metazoa; phylum Arthropoda; class Collembola; order Poduromorpha; family Odontellidae; genus Xenyllodes; species Xenyllodes armatus. The sequence continues at coordinate 10,488 of JAQIYE010000073.1, forward strand.
GGGGTCATCCACATAGAAAGTCTTCCTTCGCCAAAACTTGGTCACCATCTACAGAAATAAATGGAGGAGGAGAGGTCAGACCATGAATGTATTGAATAGAGAATAGATTATAGTGAGTGAGTGAGAGGACTGACCTTGTCAAACTTGTATGATTGTGTTGAGGAACAGAAGATGTGTTTCCGGAGAGCCTTCCTCTTGTTTGGTCTCTTTTTCCAGAGACCATGACCTCTCCCTGCTCGAGGTCGGATCCATGCACCCCAATGGAGTCGGAAGAACCGATGAACCACACTCTTCTCAGTCATCCGCTTCCCCTTCCCCATCGAGAACTTGACCACAGTCCGGCTGAGGGGCACTCCGACTCCACTCACCAATCGCCTGAAAGGTCAATTCAAACATGATACATCATTTGTCCCTTCTCCTCTAATGACCTCTAATAATAATAATATAATTACGAGTAAAGTGAACGAACGTGAGGAGTGGTGGTGGAGGAGGAGTGGAGGTGAGTTGGTGGAAGGGAGTTGTTGAGCCAAGGTCAATCCAGCCTCTTCTCCAGAAGGGGGGTGAAGTGGGGGTGGGGTGGAGGAGGGATGGGAGTTGGGTCTGATTTCCTCCAGAGTGGAGGACTCGTCCCAGACCTCGGAGTGACCTCCATAAACTCATGTCTCTTCTCAACTGACCCAAGGATGGAGGTGATGACCTTCCTCCTCGATCTACTTCTTGACCTCTGATTCTAATTCTTGAATCGGATGATTATTTGGGTGACCTTTGAATTTCCCGGGAGAGAGAGTGGATGGAGGAGGAGGCTCTCAATGGGAACAACAACAACAAAGAGACTCACAATTGATTCACACATTTGACCCCAATAGAATTCTACCACCAGTCGTACAACTACCCTTCTTGTCCTATAGGGATGGAATGGTGTTGGAGGGAGGGAGGTCAAGGTCAGGTCTTACCCTCCACGGACCCCAATAATAATCTCCATCTAAGAGGAATGAATCCTCAAAAGAGATGGAAATGATGAATCTTCTTGATCCAATCAACCAACAACCAACAACCACGACGAATATTCTGAAATGTGCTGAAAGAAATTGACCTTGGAGGTTCCTATGCAAAGGTTAATATTCTTAGATTAGTCCTGGGAATGTTGAAGAGGAGGAGGATAAATGATGGTCTATATGGGAGGTGTGAATGGGGGGAAAGTCCAAGGAGTCGAGTCCAGACGGAGCAGAGGTCAATTTCCAAATCAACTGGAGGTCAGGGATGAGTGTCCTTCTCTTGAGTCCCTATCAGGATGAATGATCTTTTTCGGAATTTGGACCCTGGTTTAATTCTGGATTCCAGGGATTGGGATTAATGGAGGCTTAATCTCAATCCTTATATCATCAGGACCATTTAATTATGAACCTCTGAGGTTCTTTCTGGTGTGATACCAGGGGTCATATAGGACTCGGATGTAATAAGTGTGGGTCCTAAACCCAGGTCCATTCATCATGAGAGTGAATGAACCCGTGGATCATCCAGCAGGGACTCACTTGGGTGACCTCCTCCTAACATGGAAAGAGATCCTCCTGCAAATATGACCCTTATTTTGACATTGCACGCATTTCATGGTCTGTAGATTATTGCATCATGAGGTCATGTCATGGTATGTTGGATGTGTCAATTGGTGGAGGATTTATTGGTTCAATAAGTTGGAGGATGAGCATTCCTGCTCCATTGTCTCCCTGCCTGGAGACCCACTCTTTTTATTGGATGAGGAGATCAAAGGGAAGGGGAGAAGAAGAGCGGAGGTTGTGGAGGACCATTCATTCTCCTTTGTTCTTTTTGGTGGAAGAGGAGGATGGGGTCAGGATGTCTGTCTGTCTCTCCACACTCACTCATGGACATGGAGAGGGTGTGTGTGGATGGAGGATGTCCGGGACGTTCCTCGGTCTCTTGCTTCCGGATGAGGACAAAGGGATTAATTGAAATACTCCACATTCCTCAACTCCGCTCCCCTCCCTCTCCCTCCTCCCTGGAAGTAGGAGGGGGGTCAGCTCCTCCAGGAACAAACACACTTACAACTACTTGTATCCACTTTGAAGTCATGTCAAGTGGGGAACAACCATACATAATACCTCATCATGTTCATAATAATATTGCATGTAGTTGGAGAGGTCAAGGGAGGGAGAGGAAACTCGTCTCTTCCTCACACATTAATACAAGGTCAGGGAGGATGGAGGAGTCCTCCTCGTAAACATTGATTCCGAATGAGGAGATGACACATTCCAACTCACCCCAACCATAACCATAGCATGAGACAATGGAAATAGCGGAGGGTGGATGGAATGACATCCTTTGTCCTCTCTCCACAATCTCCTTATTAAAAACCCACCCTTCCTCCATCCATCATCCAAAATTAATCAAACAAACAACTTTATTCATTATTTCTCATATTTGCATTTGGTGGAATAATAGTTATGGAATTAGAACATGTTAAGGTGGAGGAGGTCAAGAGAGGTTGTGGACAGAGTCCTCGGAGGAGAAGGAGGTCGAGGACGACTCCTCCTCCTCCAACCCTCCTCTCCCTCCCCGCAGTGCAGCCAGGCGTTGTTGGGTCAGTTCCAAGTGCTGCTTCCTCCACTTTATCCTCCGGTTCTGGAACCACACCTTCACCTACAAACAACAAACCACATTATGTAGACTTGACCCCATTTGACATAACCATCACCTCATCTCTAATCTAAAGGAATATGTATGTGCATGTGCAACTATAGCATCAACTACCCCTTCCTTCCATCTCAAAGGTCACCCATAAATGGCATTCATCAAAAAAGACAAATCTATACTTTTCTCAAAATGGGGTTTTGGTCGGAGAGATAAGAGAGAGGTCATGGTGGGATTTGAGCAGAATGACCTTTTCCATGACCTTCCTGTGTTTCACAGAAACATTTGTGAATTTTGGTGAGAGGTTGAAGAAGGAGAGGATGATGTCATCAATGAGATGGAGGTCACAGGGCAGGGGCATTGTGAGATGTTTCTCATGAAAATACATGAATTGAGAAATCAAGGTCACTGGGTGGTAATTAGAGGAGAAAGTTAATGGAGTAAGTAATGAATTGGCTGGAGGTCAGATGAGTGAGTTGAAATAGAAGAGGGATGGAGGTCGTGGGATGTAATCTGGGTCAAACCCAATCATCAATCCCTCATTTTGTAAATTGGAATTTTTAAACTCGGGGATGATGTAATGGAGACACTCTGTTCGAATAAAATATATTATGTTGTGTAGGGGAAGTGTAGTTCTTGGGACTCCCTCAGAGGTCAACCTAACCCATTCCATGACCGAGGAGAAGGGGTCAAGATGGAAGGGGTGAGAGGAAGGATCCATGGGTCATCACACAACTTCTCATCGACAAAAAACACAATTTATAATTTATAGCAGAATGAATTCCTCCTCAGAGGCTTGAACATCCAACTTGATAGGTCAGAGGTCAAAGTAGTAGAGAGGAGTAGGGAAGGGAGTGGGATGGAGTGAATAGGAGGGTGGGGTCAGAGGAGGTCATGGAATGGAGGAAGAGGAGGAGATGCATTCAATTTTAAAAGCATGATCTCTCTTAATCTCCAACCTAACTTGAGTACGACAACAAATTGAAGGTAGTCGGAATAAGGATGTGGGTCATGAGTGACCGTGACCCCTTCCTTCCAGGATGGAATGGTATGGTCTTGTATGAAGTACGTTTAATTAAATGAACTTAATTAATGGACTGGAGCTGAAACACAATATTTTGTTGTCTGGAGTTGGGCGTCTCACAGTCCCCCACTTCACATTTAGAGGTCAAACATGTGTTTAAGTAGGAGTGGGTCCTTGGTCGAGAGGTCACGTCCATTCATCCTACTCCATGACTCAACCTTGACCTACCCAATGACAGAAGTAGCCTTGAGGACATGCATTCCTATAACATCCTCCCTCCAACCCCAGTATTGAATGTAAAGAAATACTCCTGGAAGAGACAAATCCCATCTCAATTCAAAGGAAACTCATGTTCCTGGACGAGCTTCACATTTGACCTCAATCACCTTTTTCTCACAGATCTCAGGTCATGGCCAATTTTCTGTCCAGAATCCATACTTTATGATTCAGGAGACTCTTAAGACTTATTGGCTTTTGGTCTTAAAATGGAGTTCCATAGGTCCAGCTCATGCCAAAATAGTCAAATGCCTAGACTAAATCTATCCATGTACACAGAGACCTCTGACCCCATACGCCTCTTCCGAAACATGCAATCATAAGTGTGATGACCTCCTGCCTGAGTCTCTCTGGGAGGAAAGTTAGCTCCACAAATGACCTCAAACCCCAGACCCCAGAGGACCTGAGGACCCTATATATTTCTCTACCTCACTAAAATCTCACATTTTTGATTTGACTAAAGAACACCTTTATAGAATCACACAGAGACATGACTCAAACTAAGACCATGACCTTTGACCCCAAACTCCATCCAACACACGGACAATGTGTTTCTACAGATATGCACTTTGGGTATTCCAATCACCCCACTTTCCAAACATGAGATTTGGTCCAATGCAAGTTGAGAGGTGGGTGTGTAGCTCAGAGGGGTTCATTTACATCTACTTAACATTCTAGTACTTGACCTCATACTGAAGATGAGATAGAAAGGGATGGATGGATGACCTCGGACCAATTCCAACCTCACAATGCCCCAATCCACCTCCACGGGGTAAATGTATCCAGACTTTATGATATGATGAAGTTACACATACATTTGTAATATGTTCGGTTTCCAAAACAATCTACTTTTGGCTAGAGTTGTTGGTTGATTTGGAAAGGTGGGAGTGACCCGTGACCCAACCCATTTCAATCCATCACTCAAGAAATACCTTCAACTCCCTTTTGAATCAACTCCTGTTCTGACCTTGACCTATATGTAGTCCATGACCTCCCACATCCATGTCCAATTCCCATCCACACATTTTAGAAACACGCCACTGACATATTGTATTTGGGACATGGTGAACTCACCACAAAAGTTCTGACAAGTTCTCTCAAATAGTGATTTGCAAAATTCGACCCCGACAGGTTGGATATCGAGGGAGGAGAGGAGAGTTGCAGGAAATTAACCAATTGACTCTAAATCACTTGAATGAACCCATTTGACCCCTCTCCTCTCCTCTACTCCATGTATTCGTCTAGGGACAAAATACATCTTACTCCAAGGTGTGGGATGGAAAGGAATTCAATTGGGACCAATAAATGCATGTCTGTCTATGAAATGGAAGGGTTCAAGGTCAAGTTGACTAACCCACTTTCACGGGCTAGAACCAGAGTGACACTATTTATTTAACTTATTGGAACTGGAACCGTGCTTGATTTTGGGGCAACTTGGACACCTAACCCCACATTTTATGGACAAATCTGGATTTGGTGATTTGCTTCTTTTTGGGAGGAGAGCTTTGGGGTAGGGGTAAAAGGAAGGGTCATGCCCTTGAGTGACCTTGACCTACCTGTGCTTCTGAGAGGTGGAGGGATGAGGCGAGGTAGAGTCTCTCTGGACCCACCATGTACTGCTGTCTCTCAAACTCAGACTCCAATCTCTCCAACTGCTCTGGAGTGAAGATGGTACGGACTCGCTTGACCTTTGGAGGAGGACCCCCCGGCGAACCATCCCCTCCTTCCTTCCCTACAAAACAAACACCATATGGCTCATCTCCCTCTCCTCAAAGGTCATCATGTCATGTCCTTTGTTGATATTTTATTCCAGGAACTCACCTGGACGAGGAGGGAGTTTGGAGGAGAAGGACCCCTCTCTCCTCCCACCTCCTCTGGATGAACATTGAAGGAGTCGGAGTCGTGGAGAGGGTCTGGAACACCTTGGTTGACCTTCCTCTAGGTCCATGACCCTCTGAGTCCCTCTCCTTGAGCCGAGTCCAAGGAGGGCCTCAATGGAGAAGGAGGAGGGTTGGAGGGTGGAGGGACCAGAGGAGTCTCCGGGAGAAGAGACCCAAGTCCCTTGGAGGAAGAGGAGGTTAGTGAGGGGGTCATGGGTGGTTGAGGTCATGGTTCCTCCAGAGGAGGATGAGGACAGAGGAGGAGGTTGGTGGTGGTGGTTGTGTCCAACTCGGAGTTCCATCTGGAAATATGTGGATGGGAGGAAGGAAACCCCAAATGAATGCGGAGAGATCTCTTCTAAATTCCATTGTCCTTTGGAGGAGGACCAAGAGGGAGGGAGGAGAAAGACGGAACCAATCACACTCATGACATCCGAGCTTCCATTCTTCTCTTTTCGGATCAATTTCAATTGTTCTCATCTCAATCTCCCCAAAGTCATGAGAGAGAATAAGGCCCAAGAAGGAGAAAGATGAGAAGAAGAAGATGTCCATGTCATGTCTGTGATGGAAGTAGAGGAGAGAGAGGTCAGATTCAGAGTCAGATGAGGCCAAGAGTGGGGTTTCGGATTCAATACCTCCTTCATTCCATCTTTGTTCTCATAGTCCGACTCGGACTCCTTCAACCAGCTCTACTGGACCAGAAAGTCCTTGGATTATCTGATTGACCTCCGTATGAGATGGATCTGATTCCATTGTTCTCCAGCCAGAGATCCTCCCATTGTCCTCCGTCCCTCAACCACATCCATCCACTCCTCTGTCTGTTGGACGGAGGTGAGTCTGGTGTGGATGTCATGTCATGGATACAACTCCTATCCCATTCCATCCACAAACAACCCTTCTCGGATTCCCTTCAATAAAACAAAGGAAAGTGCTTTTTAATAGGTGCACTTTGGGAGAAGGTGTTAATGGATCCACTCACCTGGGCCTTCAAAGACCCGACCACAAAACACATCTCATTCCTTGGAGTTTAAAGACAACAAAACCATAGAATAATCTGAATAATGTGTTGTTGAGGGCCATGGAATCCAGGGGTAAATTAAGTCATCCAAGGTCAAGGCCAACACATGGACATGAACTTGTATCTTTCTTTGTGTAATTGAAGATATTAGTACAATCAATGTCTCCACTCATTCATGTCCTTGACCTCTCTCCTCCACCCTTCCTCCATTTCTCTCGAACATATTACACTCCTCCTGCATTTTGGCATATAGTGAGCTTCATCCCGAGCAAACCTACTCTTTTCCTCTGTAAAATATGACCAAATGACCTACTGATGAGGATTTCAGATTTTTAGGTAGAAAAAGTTTATGTCTTTTAAGTCGTTGTGGCAGTGATTTTTATAATTATAGCAATGAAAGTATAAAATAGCCATCTGTAGTGCATGAGAGTAGATGGAATATGACGCATCCAATTGGCAACTAACCATTTAAATGGACATGGACTTAAGGAAGGACTAGGTCAATTATGAAGAACGTCCTTTAAAAAACTATTCCATTACAAAGACCCTCAACTTCCAGTCTCCAGACTAATAACCCATTTACCCGATTCCACAACTATTTTCTGGAGTCCCGTTGACTCTGGACTTTGGAGTGCCATAATGTCCTCCCTTCCACATTTCCTTCTTCAACACATTCCATTCCCAAAAGAAACTTTCCAGGTCATTCTGAAAATCCCAATTCCGGAGTTTGTCCTCAGACGAAACTTTTGACCCAGATCCCAGATTCCTAAATACCTTCCAAGGCACACTCTACTCGGTGGTGGTGGATCAAGTTTCTTCTTAATTTCTTCCCGTTCTGAATCCACAATTTTTTGACGAGCATTGCATTCTGGTCAATTTACCATTACTCTAAAGTGACTCTTGGATTTCCCAGTCTCTCCGTCCCTTCAATTACTCTAAAAGCCGTTGACCTAAGAACTTCATAGTTTAAGAATATTCCTTTGAGGCCACAGTGAGGTCAAGTTGCACGATAAACTCTAGGTTAAATTTTACCTGGTTGAGGCTCCAATGTTAACCTCTTGGGGAACGCGTATGTATGAATGAGAGAATCATATTTTGGGATAGAGACCAAAAAGTCAACCATTTGACCTCTAGGCTAGAGACTATTATGGAAGATCAAAATTCAAGTGTGGTGTCGTTCGATTCATATGGATGAGGGGATCATAGCATTGTAAGGTATTATGAGGTTCCAGGGCTTTATCTCAAGCGTTTGTCCCATGGAGGGCAAGGTATAGGTCACGGAATACCTGGGGCAACATGAAATTTCGCATTCTAAAGGTCAAATTCCGCGACCAAACAACCGACGCGTTATACAATAACGAACAACATTAGGTACTTTGAACTAAGGTCACACGGTTTGACCGCTACAGATCTCGCAAGGTCAAATTTGCATTTCCGGCATCTTTAAATACAAAAACGTGTTAGGTAAATTGCTTTTACGTTCACAATCACATTTGAGCATTCGACGACCTCACCGCAAAAGTCAGGGTCGCATAACAAATTTTGAAATTGCAAGCATTTGCGATACATAAATGCATAAAACGGATGCGTAAAACATTTGGGGTCGTCAAGTTGAGGCCGGAGACTCGGAGATCCGGGGTTCCGGAGATCCGGAGTTTTCATAACTCCCGATCCCCGGGGTATTTTCATAACTCCGGACCTAGTTTTGGTCCGGAGAAGTGGAGT
>JAQIYE010000074.1:0-18940 GCA_034699765.1 Xenyllodes armatus
AACCTTGATATTTGTGGGCCCTCCTCCCTCCCTCCTATTAACCTGACATTAGGAACCATTAGTCAGTCAATAACTATTTTTCCTTTCTTATTCCTCATGATGCTTTCATTGGGAGAAAAAAAGCAAATGATGAAGAGTTCCTGTGTGACCTCCCCTTAAACTACTTCTTTTTACTCTGAATTGGATTTCTTTCCTTCAAAAACTAATCTTTTTTTTGTTTTTCTATGGGGTTTAATTCTTTGATTATTGCAGACCGGAACTGATGATCAGTTGAAGTTTGACCATGTAATTACCTTCTCTTATCCTCAAATCAATTGAACTAACTTTCTCAAAAGTAAATTATAGGATGTTTCCAGGGTCATGAGTCCGTAGGATATTATCGAGAGGGAGTAAAGTTTACAGCTAGGAAAAGTTTTTACTTCTATTTGATAGTTTTGCTTTGCTAACGGTAATAAAGCAATAAGAGAAAATCAAAAACACAAAGTTGTGATCAAAATTCATCATTAATTGCTTTTATCTACTTTGCAACTTCTTGGAGTCCGGTTTTTATAGGAAATCGTTGACTTTATGAAAATGATTCTTTTTGTATGTGAGTGTAGTGTATCCGCTATTAAGAAGAAGCTTTTAGGGAGTTCGTAAAAATGATTGAATTGTGTTGTGCGTCGATATTTCGAAAAATGTTAGGATGAACAAATGAATACTTACCGTTTCTCCTTATACAGAAATGATACGCTAATGTACCCATGCAAATGTTTTAGAAAAAATACGAAGCTAGAAATACTCTCCGAATTGTTTCAATTCTGTCATTTCTGATTTGAAGATGAGATGAGTCGAAGTTGAGTTATTTTACCTGCTGGACCTCTGTTGCTACATCAGCGTCTTATTTTAAGGGGAGAAAGTCTGATCCCAAAAGTTATGTCAACTCTAGTGATAGGATCCGTGCATTTTGTTCTGTATTTGATGCATTTTTTACGGATGCAATAAATATGCGGAGGAAGACAAAAGTAAATCGAAATCTGGAGGATGAAGAAGGTAAAAACAAAGGATTTGAGAGTCAAGAGTTGCAGATTCATCCTTTTCTTGGGACGGAGGATTTTTTTTGACAGGACGGTTCCTAAGTAATAGTCTTGCTGAAACAGCAGCAACAGGGTTCCATTACTCCAGCCTTACATTCTCATGTACATGTTACTATTTGTATACTCTGTCAAATTGAATCGAAAGGGTCTTCCTTCCAGTGCTTTTTCCCTCTCCTTTCTTTCAAAACTGGAGTTTATGCTAAAAAAGACTCGAGTCTTTTGATTTTTATGACTGTGACCCAACTCAAATCGTCGTTGGAAAGAAAAAATTTGCAAAGTATATTTTCTCTACTAGCAATTCCGCCACGGTCACTTACTCCTTTCTCTTATTAGTTTGGTAAATATATAGACAAAGTTCTGACTTTTCCAATTTTAAGTACTTTGTTGATGATGATGGGTCGGGTGCTCTTTTGGTCGTTTAACAAAAGAATTCTCCTTTAGCTTTAGGAAAATGGACTCAATCTCATTGATGTTAATGTCAGAGTACACCCAGGTATAATAGTTGACTCAAACAACACTTTGAATGTCAGGTCCGTTGCATCGGATGGAAGTTCACTCGACGACCCATTTATTTCTCTCTGCTTACTACAGAATACCCGATAACTTTTGAGAGTGGGAACGTGTTTTCTATTGTTTGGAGAGAACCCACTCGTTTTCTGAAATCCATCCTATTGTGTATATGTTCTGGAAAGAGAGGAATCGCATTGTTTGTTGCCTGTTTGTTTGACATTTACTGGATATGTTGAGAGACTTGACCCCTGGAATAATGTTTGGCTTTTACTCATGATACCTAATGACTTGGCTGCTGGCTCACGCCAAAGCATGATTTTGTGTACACCCTTGTTGAGTTGAGTTGGGAATCATGGCATTACATTATTATGTACCGTTTAATTTATAACACAAATTATACTTATTACATTTTTTAACCTTGCCACAATTATACATAAATAGTTAAATAATAAAATGAAGATACAATAATATTTGGTAGTTTAATCATTTATGCATATTTTTTGCTCATTCAATATTCAAATACTTTAATCTCCTTACATTCAAATAAATATTTTTTCAATTTATTCATCAAAAATGTTCAAATAACACCAAAGAACAATGAGAAAAATGTTGTTTTCTTTGTTTCTCTTTTTTGTAGGATAATGAGGTGTGAAAAATCCAAATTCTATTGTGGTGTGGGGAAATTGATTACCCTTTGATTGTGCGAATATTGATAGCATTGACATGAGTGGGAAGGAAAACAGAGGAGATGACATTAAAATAATGCAAAAGCAATAAATCCATCAAATCCATCCTCAGAACCATCCAAAACATGAAATTACAGATTTCTCATGAGTTCTACAATTAGGTGGATCCCATGATAAGTGGATCATGTGTTCCCTTGACTGTGTTAAAGAGAGGGAGTGACAATAAAGGTTCCACTTGAAACACTTTTGTTCAAGTGGCTGTAAGGATGTCGTGAGGGTAATACAGTAGTCCTGTTCTGTAAGATGTCTATCTAAAGTCTAAACAGTTCATTTTGGCCTTTATTAAATTGCTAAAGCATTGAAGCAATTTTATAACAATGACCAACCTACACGGGCCTTCAATGTATTTGACATGGAAGAATTCATCAAATCTGTCCGTCCGTCTATCTGTCGTCCGTCTGTCACTTCGATAACTCAAAAACTATTTCTAATTTCGACCTGAAATTTTAAATATAAGCTTTTCATATCAAAAGGAAGGTGTGCGAAAATGAGAATTGTTCATGACCTTTTTTTTAAGGTTCAAAATTTCACCCCCATGTTAAGGGGGAGTCGGATTAGATTATTATTTCCATGGATAATTTTGAAATTTTCTTGTTTATACCAAAAAACAGGCAGTGCTCCTTGTGGAACGGAACGAAATACTAGCGTTTTTGTTTCAAAACCTTTGCATTTGTTTACCTGTAGTAATTCATTAACCTCTACCAAATCAATACTCTGGGTTGGGAAGTATAGTTTAGTTATCATATTACAATCAATGGGAATTTGCCTTGATAACAAACATTTGCATACAAACCGTTCAGAGTACTGCTCATGTACATAAAAAATTAACGGTGCAAGTAACGGTAATTACAATTTCGAGATAGCCAAGTTGTAGGCAATTAAATTACCGAGGGCCTACGGAAGAGCTTTTGTTCATTAAATTTTTATTAATGACCTTAACAGGCGATCTAATAACATTCTCCATGCACTTGTGTGTTAAAAAGCACATTTTTGAAAACATCATTTTGCCTATATAACTGTTTGTTTTCAAAAATCTCTTCCGTAGGCCTTCCGCAATCGTATGTAGATTCTCAAAATTGTTTATCTCCGAAAATGACTGAAATCGGCGACGTCTAGAATGTGTGCTTTTGTCCGTTTCCCCCTTAAGTAATGGGAATTTTTTTCACTTTTTACCATCACTCATATCCTATGATGATACCCCTATACATATTTGAAATCCGTATGATTAGGAGATTTTGAAAATGAACTTAATTAAAGTTCAAAATTTTATGAAATTTCCAAAATTTTATGAAATCTTCAAAATTTTATGCAATTTCCAAAATTTTTAGAAAAATCCAAAATTTTATGAAATTTCCAAAAATTTATGAAATTTTTGGAATTTTATAAAAAATCCAAAATTTTATGAAAAATCGGTATGAAAATTTTTGTCCTTCATTAATCTTGACTTTTACACAAAGCTTGGCCTTCACAAAACTTGGCCTTTACAACTTTCGCAATTTTGCTATACTTGGTTTTGACACCAGTTTATTATTATGGATCCTTGAGAAGCCACACAAATAACTCAATTGAGTCTTTACTTCTTTCTATTCTTATAAAGATGTCTATGAGAGGAAGGATACAAGATCTATTTTGAGTTGTTTTGTAGTAAAAAAAAGAAGAACTTTGGTTTAAAAAAATTCTGGTTTTTGTGATGTCTGTCTCCTAAATTTCTAGTACAAGCTGAATATTCGAGATATTGATTGACTCATTGATCAGTTGATGAGGTTTTAGAGGTTAATGCCTTAAAATGTATTTATTTGTTTTTAGTTGCCTTTTTATTTTAGGACTTTTGACTTCTGGAGTTTTTAAATTCTTTTTCAAAGTTATTGATCTTACGCTAATTAATTTTAGCCTGAGGTTCGTTCGGTTTTTTGTAAGTTTCTTGAGATAGTTTGTGAATCTTTCATTTCTTTAAGCACATAATATATTGGAGTCAGAAAAATGAATGGACACGCCATGTACATTTCTCACCTTTTCTTTAATGTTTCTTTTTGTTTTGGTTCAACTGTCTTTGTAATATTTTGCACCAAGAATTCCCTCAATCTTCAAAATACGGGAACGCCTGTGGGATTGTTTTTCTAAAATCATTCAACCATTATGATAATGACAAAATCATTGATTTGTACAGGAAATGGATCTTTTGTAAACATTTACAATAGTAGGATTTTCATTTTTTAGACTAAAATGTCTGTTGGGTTTGTCTGCCTCGGAGAAATTTAGTGGCTTGTTTAGTTATCCTAATATTTTGATGCATATTATGATGCCCTTTGTAAATTAATTTGATCTAAAGATTCTAGTGATTGGCACGGGTCTAGTCCCACCAAAACCCGAACTCGAACTCCAAAGACTCGAGTTTCAAAAATGAAACCCGAACCCGACCCGAACTCGAACCCGGAACTCGTGCCGATCACTAAAAGATTCACATGCATTATATAATGTCGCATTTTATATTATCTCAAATACAGCTGCTCGGATAGGTTAGGTTTAGATCCTATTATGACAATAGAGAGCGTAAAGTATCACTTATTAATGCCATATATATTTCATGAAAAAATGCAATGTCAATTTTGAAGAGTTCAATTATAAGCAGAATTAAAATTCTATGCCCTGACGGTTTCAACCAAAAAGTTGCTTGATCTTCCTACAACAAACGTTCAACTTTTGAGTTATTAAACCATGTAAAAGCTACCATCAGCACCAGTGTATTTTGACAATGTAAACTTTTAGTATATCTTTGCTTCGAACGTTAATAATAAACCCTCGTAATGACGGATATAAAGATGGGTTGCATTGAGGGAAATGTTTAAAATGTGGACATGTAAGGGTATCCGAGGTCACTTCCGGTCGTCCTGAGGTCACTTCCTGTCATCTTGAGATCCGTAAAAACAAAACTGTTCTAACTGTCCTCATTTGTCTGTAATCATAAAAATAAGGTTAAATGTGTCTCAGGGACTTCCGTGACCTCTAGAGGTCAAACCGTTGAGAAAAAAAAATCAGTAACCCCATACCGTACTATGATCCTTTCATTCATACGAGTCGAATGACACCATATTTGAATTTTGTCAATTTTGACGTACCGTGACCTCTGGAGGTCAAACGGTTGACCTTTGGTCAGGGGTCGCCATGTCAAATTATGATTACCACTCGAAACCCCGTCGACTGACACCAATATGACATGGGTCATCAGGGTTACCCCAAGGGGGGTTACCATTTCAGCCCCAGGTCAAAGTTCACCTGGAAGGTCCATCTTCGAAGTTGACCTCAGTTGGGACTTCAAAGGACTATCCTGAAAATATGAAGTCCCTAGGTCAAACCGTTCTCGAGTTATCGCATCATCGGACCGACAGACAGACCGGACACCTGGGATCTTATAATGCGTTGCGCTGCAACCCATAATAAGGGACCCATCAACAGCTGGATCCATCCGGGATTGTGGTTGGAGTGATGATGAACTGAATGGATGAAGAGGTCACATAATTAAGTTAAACTCGACTCCTTCTAACCCCTCGCATTTATACCATGAACTCACAGCTTTGAGAAATACTAAAGTATATTTCAAGAAATGGGACATCAAATGTCAGTGGAGGTGGAACAAACTCCTGTCCAGCCATATGGAAATAAAATAATACAAATATTTTCATCATTGTATTCACGGCAAATGGGTGCATTGGGCATGGATGTACTACAAGATTATCTAGTTAAATCTTCAATTTGTGCAAAATGACACGATGAATTAATTACTAGATTTCGAATATTTGTTTGTCCTAAAAATATTTATATAGTATTTTTATGGAAACGTGGTTTTCACAATTTTCATACTTTTTTTCACAGATTTACCCAATAGTTTAGTACGATAACTGTATTTGGTTACAACTTGGACTTCACAGAAAAGTTTCAAAAATTTTAAAATTATCTTTGTCTTTCAAAGTTTTCATTTTTGTTCAAAATGACTTTAGGTTTATGCGCACCATTGTACAGAAAAACGAATAATACCCTAACCCTAAAGACTAGAAAAGTCAACATGTGCATGTGTATGTTTGAATGTGAAGCCCTTAATAAGTTTATGTAAACTGACCGTGACAGAGTCCACTCTCAACCCAATACATTGATGGTCAGGGTCCATGAAAATGGACTCCGTGAGAATATGAGTGAGTCCAGGAAAAAAGAACTTGTTGTGAAAGGGACAAGTTTTCCCAGGAGTCAACATAAACTAATAACAACCCGGGTAATCTGACACCGGAAAGTCTCCCTTTCCTCCTCTCTGTCCCTTTCAATTCATACATTTGACTTGGTCGACTTAAGTGGACAAAAGAGGGTTGTTGGAGGACGGGAAATATCATCTCAAGGTTAGGAAATGGTTCAACTTATAGACGACCCATGAATATTTGTTGTGGTCTATCCCAGTAAACCACTCTCAGCATTTCCGTTTCCGCAACATGAATGGTTATGAGGAGGATCCCATTCCTTTGGAACATGGATTATTGCTTGTATCCTGATTTTATGTTTGAATATTATTATGCTTTGGTTTGGATATTGGGATGTATGAATTCCTGTACTTCCCATTACTTACTGGTTAAAGGCGTTTTAAAGGATCTGGAGGAATTGGGAGAGTTTTACTGGAAAAGAAAGGAAAATCTGTGTAACAAGAATAAAAACTAGAAAAGACATTTGCTGAACCATTCTTTCAAGGTCTTTAGGGTACAATTTTCATGACTGGGGCTTTAATACATAGTATGTACAGGTACAGTGCTGAACGGTCTTTAAGTAATGTTTTTTTTGAAAAATTCGAAATGAGAACTTTCAGGTCCTAACAGCAAGCCAGTACTGAAAGTAATGTCAATAATTTTGTTTAATAAAAACAATACATTTAGATTTTGTACGTCAAAATTTTGTTTACAAAGGGATATATATTTAATCATTATGCAAAGGTCAAAATTAGTGTAGCGAATCTTTCTTTAGCAAAGTTGACATGGAATTTACCAAAGTACTTGGGAAAATATGGGCAAAAATCCTTGAATATTGTTTAGGCAGGTGAAAGAAACCCGAGAACTCATAAAACAGAAAATCTGTTTAATCATCCCAGTATCCGCACCACATTGAAATTACTACAATGGGCCCAGGTTTCAAAATTGTCTTCAGAATCAAATTTGGTTAAAGTTGACTCGAAACGGGCTCCTTGTGGCCATTGGGTGAACCCAGGAGCCTGGACGGTAGACCCAAAGGAGGCTTAAACTGGATTGGAAAGGAATTGAAAAGTCCTCAGAGAGAACCTGGAATTGGAAAAGAGAAAAGGAGATCCAAAATCCAAAAAGGACTCATTTCGGTATGTATTGTATAGAGATTGTCGGTCTTGTTCTATCGGTTCTCCCTCTCAAATGGGCGTCGAACTGAGAATCTTATGAGCTAATAAATTTTGCGACAGTTGTCGTTACGAGTTTAAGTAATTTCCAAAACCCATTCACCAAAATCCTGGCCCCCTTTACAAAACTTGATGTCAAGCACAGGAGAAGTGTTTGATTTATGATAATGTTCCTCCTTCCCATTTTTGTATATTTAAACTTTTAAGGATGAGATGAGGAACGAGCCAAGGCTTTTGTTTCCTTCTTTTATTTCTTCACTTCCGTTTTTACACAAGAAGAGCCTATGCTTATCCTCCTTCAAACACCTATCAACACCCATCATCATCATGGAAAACATTGTTTTGTACTCTAATGGGAATTTCGAGGATGGCAATAATGTAAGGACCACAGGTGACGAGTTTAAGGGGTTCGGATCAGGGACCCTTAGTTCGAAAGGATATGTCCTGATCATACTTTGAACATGATGAGCCCATTTCAATACTCATTTGAAAACATGAGCATAAGAAGAACCGATTGGCTTAAGTGCATAATATTCAACCAATTCCAAGGGTTTCATACTATTGCTAAGAAGGTTTTTTCGAGTGTTTTTGTATTCATAACATAACTAAACAAGAAGTTAGATCTTTTAGAATTTTTTTTTTTGAATTTATGATTCATGAGACACGCTTCAGCTAAAAATGTAAAATAACGGTGATTTAGCAGAGGGATGGATCAAGAAAGGCTATAATGAGGATAATCATTGATTTTGAAGGAAGAGGTTATGGGTTAAATTTTAAGTTAGGATAGAATAAAGACCGGGATTTTACCCCTCCTACATCATCTCCTAAGGATAAACTCATTGAAATAACTCTTGGCTTCTCTTAAACCTTAAAACTTTTCCCAAAGCTGAATCATCTAAAAAAATAACCCTCTTTATATGCCATTTATACTGCCCTCTTTTCAAAGTCCTTTCACTTTCAAACAGGGTCTTCTCCATTTACCCCTCAAGAAACTGAGTCCTTTCCTTGAAGGAAACAATGCGATTTGACTTGATCCCAAGAAAAATAAGAGAGAAGTTTTGAGAGGACTTTAAATCTAAGGGGCTTTGTTTTTTTGGATCTCATCTCAATTTATTCTAGGAACTTTGGTGGGCGTGGGAGCGGGGTCCCATTTTTTTTACATCCAATCCTTGTGTATACCTCAACAAATAAAGTAAACGTAAACACAGATGGATAAAGTTTGATTTAAAAAATTGGAAGACACTTTTTATTGTTAAAACTACAGGGGTCATGTCATGTCATATATGTATGGGGGGCCCACCTGAGGATTATCATGCAAACGAACATGTATTGTGTATCGTGACAAGTTCTGAGGTTAGTTACAGAGTCCTGGGAGAAAAGTAATGTAGTGTACTTTCACCATTCAAAATACCCGTTGGATTCCAACTGTTTCTAGTTCTACTGTAAGACTGGAACCCCAAAACCAAAAGTCATGGGAGTTTTTTAGTTACTGGCTTATGCAGATGGTAAGTGGTTTATATAGAAATATTGTTCCGGAACACTTGACTTCACCTCCTGGGCAACTGTTTCTTACACTAGGATGGGACTCCCGGAGATTGAAACCCCAGGACGATTCTCCTAAAGAGTCCTCGTTTCCTCAATCCGTTGAAACATCCGCTATTACATGAAACTCGATCAAAAAGTTTCTAGCTTTAGTTTTAGTTTCCTATTTTTCCACCTCTGTGCCCTCACCAGGGACAGGTTGAGGAGGAAGGGAACCTACTTTTTACTATTCTAAGGTGGTAGTACACAGGAAGGCTCATCACAACTGATTTTCTAAACTCACTATTTCTCCAGTTTGTTCCCAAGTAGTTCCTTAGTTGTATGTGTTTTTTATTTTTTAAAAATAACGGTTTAGTTCCACCTCTTGGGATTCGGGGTCTGGTAGGTCTCAAGAGGAGAGAAAGAAGAACAGAGTTCTCCAGGGAAGTGTGTTTCACAAAATAAACTCTATATCTTCTTTTCCACACCATAAAGTCCGGGAAGAATGGGCTCAATAAGACAATTGTACTAAATTTGATTACAGATTATGCTCATATATATTCTTACTCCTGGATCTGGTGAGACTCCTTTTTCGGCCATGGAAAAGAGAAAGGCAAAAGGAGTTGAGAGAAAGGGACAGAGATGGGTGGCCTCAACTTTCCTTTGGGTCCTCCTGGATGTCCCAAATACTAATAAACTTTTGTAACAGGAGTGGTAATGAAGTGATGAAACTCGAAAACATTTCTAACGTTGTATTGCGGTGAAAATTTGTTAATGCACATACATGCGGTATACCAAACTTTAAATTCAGGTATCAGGAAAAATACATTTATCATTACAAAAAAATGAGGAGAAAGAATTGGTCAGGTTTAGCTTATTCATCGATTAGTTTTTAACTATAGACAGACGGACAAAGTAATGACAAAATGATATCTTATACCATAAGCACAGGAGTGGGTGCAACTGTTGCAAAGGCCCCTCTGACTCCCAGTTGACTCTCTTTTTCTTTTTCTTATTTTACTGTGACAGTTTAGTACTTTTAGTTTACTGCTTGATGTTTTCTCTCATCCGTTTCAGGGGTTAGGATGGATGGGAGAAAGAATCAAATTTAAAAGGAATACAAAGAATGAATGAAGTTGAGTTAGGAAATGGAGATGGCTTTTCTCAGGATAAGAAAACTATACGAGTCCCCCCTCAAGGCGTAAAGGGAGAATCAACATAACCCAGAGCTTGGATTCTGGCAGGACAATTCTTCTTCCCAACAATAATCTACGATTAGCCTTTTCCAGAAGCATTCCTAAACTACTGACTTTCCTATTTGAATGGAGTTTGTACATTAACCGGGTTGTCGGATGGGATCAGGATCTGGCCTATTGGACTTGACTCTGGAAACAACCCATCTCCCATGTGTTGTCATTTTATATTTCATGAATATAGTTTACAAAATTAAATATTATTATATGTTAGGTTAATATTAAATTGGAGTATTTCCGTCAACACTATAAAAATCTAGGATTCTTTCCAACAACTTAATCAGGACGAAATTGTCAATTTATAAGTTTATGAGAAGATTTAGGGCTGGGAATGAGGCTTAGGAAAAAACTGACAAAAAAACGAGTTTGGTCGTAGAGGTACATTGGAGAAACCAGAGGAGCCCAAAGCCCAAGGTGTCCAGGACCAGACCAACTCAAAAATATAAAAAATCCTTGTCCCATCCCATCCAACTATACAAATTAGGGGCTTTTGAGAATTGAGGACAGGCAGTAAGATGGAGATGAGGGGACACTGTTGAGGGAGGCAGAGACGTCTGTTCCCATCGTGTAATTGAGAGATAAGGGACTCCCTAAATCCTCTTCCTTCATTTGGATGTTTATCCACTCATTTTTTCTTCGTTAGGTCTCTCATTCTTCATGGGTGCTACTAAACCAATTCACCTAACCTAAAAATGAGAGAAATCTCAAGTCAGTAGTCCCAGTCCCAGTCCTTACTTTCTCTTTTTCTCCCCCAATCCAATCGGATGTACTTTCTCCAACTGGATAAAAACCATCTTCTTTTAAGGACTTACTTACATCCTCTCCTATCAACATCAACCCATCATATCATGAAGATGAGAATGAGAGAGTGAGGGTGTTGGAGGGTATGTATGAGGTGGGTCCTTTGGGGGTTCCCTTGTCCCATTACGGGACTTCATTCCATTTGACACATGATTAGCATTAGGAAAGAATGGAAGAAGAGACACAACTGATTTTCTCGTAATGGACTCTTTTTCTATCTGGGAAAATAACACACTCAATCACCATCTACGAAATTTAGATTATTTTTTCTCCCTGACTTTCCCTTGGTATCCTTTGTGGGAGAGGATTACTTGAACTCCAACTCAGTTGTTTAGATAAAGAGTAATGCAGTGCTTTTCAATTAATTTTATTCATTTGAATACATCGGTGAATTTTGATTTAAAATATGTGAGGAATTATTGGTTCAAAGTTGGGGTTCTTACAATAAATTATAAATGTAATTAGAATGGGTATGTTGATTTCTATTCATTTAATTTGTCAGGTTCTGAGCAGAAAACTTTTGAGAAATGAAACGGTTTCAGGAATTGGCAATAGTATGAAAAGAAGTACAATATGGGTGAGTGGATCATCAATATGTTTGACAGCTATAATGCCCATTGATAAAGTTGAAACTTCTTTTTGTTTCTTTTGAATTGAGTAACAAATTTTCTATTGTGTCCAACAGTAAACACAAAGAAAAGACATTCAGCTCAAAGTAAAATGGAGTGATGTTGTAATTTTATCTTCTCTGAAGTCCATGAATCTCCATTGGTCTCTCACAAGAGTATGAAGAACAACCCTTGAGCACTGTCAGCAGAGTTCAATAAGAATGGGTGTTTGGAAAAGGGATGAATACGAGACGTTGTTACCATTTCTATTTACTATCCTCCAGCCAGAAAGTCCCAAAACTTGCCATTCTCTTTACTTTTTCTAAATAGCCTTTCGTGCGGGTCACTCCTTGGGCTATGGTCCAGTAAAGAACACTGAAACTACTGATACACTTGTGTACTCTTCTACTTGGATCGTCTTAACAAGTTTTTTTTATTAGAAAGCCGGGGTCCTCAGAGGCCCGGTCACTGACTGTTCAAGATGAACAAAGGGAAGATCCACAAAAAAATCATGAAACACTTTAATTGTGTTGAGTCAACGTGGTTTCGTGGTTTCATGATTTCCGTAGAAAATATGTCCACCAAACATTTAATTGGTCAATTAATACAAAGGATTGTTTTTATTTTTTTAAAAAAACTTATGGATTGACATGATATGAATGAATAAGTTTTTGGGGATACTTCTTTCACTAAAAGTCAAGGCCAAAAGTCGCCCCTGACTCGAACCCCTCATCCGGCTCTCGTCAATCCAGATCCCAAGGGAAAATGTAATAGTGTTTACAGTATTGAGATCCTCAAATATCCAAGAGCCTCAAGGTCCAGGTCCATTCAGACGGGGAAGGATGAGATCGAGGTTGGTCGTAAACTTGAAGGGGGACTTGGGTATGTGTCAACCAAGTTTTGCGTTATGGCTTAATTTTCTTGAAAGTTGGCTGAAGCTTATGGTGAAAGAGAAGGAAATATGTGTGTTGGTTATTTGGTAGCTGGACAAAGAGGAATGGGTCTAAGCTCAATAAAAGGAGGACCTTTTCCCTACTATTGGAATTTTCGATACTTAATCCAGTAGCCCCAAATACCTTTTCCATTCTCATTCTTTGAAGAAAACTGGTCCAGTCCAGTCTGGGACTCCCGCATCTTTATCTCCCTCTAAACTCTTCAACCTTTTATCGAAATAAGACAAGTATATCATATTGTTATGGCGTCTTTTAGATAAAGATGAGTAGGATAAGGGCCAAACCAATGTAGCTTTCTCTTCTCCATGCCTTGCTTTGCTGTTGGACCAAAAATCCTTAATCCAATCCCAAAATCCACTTCATCTCTCCTCTTCTGTCTCCTTGACCAAGAGACCAAAATAAATGAGGCTCTTATTTACAGAGACATTTAATGGGAAGGACAAACGTAACAAATCTCAGTCCAGACTCTCACTCCTAACCATTATCCATTGTCCCTAAACTAACTTGGTTGGGTCTATCTAGTATATGGCTCTTCCTCCTCTAGTATCTTCTCAAATCTTTTATGAGCAAACAAGGACTTTTCCTGGACTGGAAGACTAATTAGCATCGATCCCTAAAATCAACCTTAAGAAATCCTCCTCCTGACTCAACTTTTGGTGAAAGCGAATCTTTTGGGATAAACCAAGGGGTTTAAATAAAAGGAGGAGGTGATTAAAACAGAGTGGAAGAGATTTCATTACAATACAACTTTCTTTAATCTTGTAGCCAAAGGATGGACTTGACTTTCTCCACTTTCTTCTTACTATTTGGGGAAGATCCTAATTCTTTGAGAAGAAAGACTACCTTCTAGACCCTTTAGAAACAATTATATCTAAAATATTAGGGAGAAGGTTGAATGAGAGTGGGGCTAATAATATATAGGTTTCCTCCAACAACCCTCTTCTTTCTCTTTCTTTTTGGTTATGGTGGTGAGGCGAGTAAAAGTAAAATTATTTGCCCTGAATAAAAAGCCTTGTCTTCCTTATTGGAGTCTTTGCAAGAGAGAAAGCTTCTCAGAGATGATGAATGCAATATCCGCTCTGTTCCGCTCCTGACTCAAGGATAATGATGGTCAGAAAGAGCTTAAAGAGGGCCGAAAGACCATAATCTTAAGACTTCTTTGTTCATTTAATATGATCCTGTTAAAATTGAGGTGCAGTAGTACACATCGTAGTAGGGATGGTGAATAGGGCTCTACTTGGATGGGATCAAATCCAAAAAATTCTAATCAGGTCAAGCAACAAGTCTGATTTGAATTAGTATTTCGGATGTTAAAATCTTCGATTTAGAATCCAAAGTTCACTTTGATATTTTTTTAATGGAACTTACCTTTGGAGGATGTAAGTTGGATCTAACCTGATCTGTTAATTGTAAATTTGATAATATTGGTAGTTCTGGATTGTGTTAAAGCTCTGAAATTGGAGAATTTATTTCTTTCCCTTTTTGCATGTTTTTTTTTGCTTCTAGTAAATTTTATACTCTGCTTGTGGTTTCTGTTTTAAAAGTTAAAACTAACTTAAGTAGAACCTCAAAGAAATCCCACAATTTGTATTATGAAAGAAGGATTCAATTTGGACTTATTTTCTTGTCTTCCAGCTTGTCTATATATAAGATGCAAAATGGGTATAACTTTTTGGTACTTATTTTACTCAATCATGCTTGACCTTTATGTGGATCAATAATATTTAATGTCATGCCCAAGTGAATGACAATGAACTTACAGGTTGGGATTCCACGAACCTCGTGAGACGACTTTACTAAAGAAAATGCAATTTGTAAATTTTAATGGATTTGATAATCGTGGTATCCCAACTAACGATTTTCTTAATCAAACATAAAATCCAAAGTAAATTTCCTTTTTTATCTCCAATCCAAAGGATGAACCTCGTCCCTTTCTGACTTTCGTCTCTTGATTGTTTCCAGAAATAAACCATAATTTTGTTCAAATTCTTCATATTTTGAAAACGGTAGTCGCTTTTATTTCTTTCCTTTTCGGTTTCCGGTGCAAAAGATAAAGGATGGGCCCATGTAAATATATTAGTGGGTGTGTACTGTGGTCTGAGTCTTTGGCCACAACTCCCACACTCTTTCCTTTCTCACCAATTAATTATACTTTCTCCAGGGAGGGGTTTGTATTTTATGGGTTCTTTGTTTCTCCCATCAGCACCATTACATGAATATTTTCTCTGAAGATAATAATATTGCCCAAACATCAAAGAATAAGGATTTGGCAATTTTTATTGTTTTTACGTGTTTTTGAAAGATACGAAGATTCTTTCTCAACGAATGGGCCATCTTTGGATCTTCCGTCATTCATTCTTTAAAATTACTCTTTGGATTGTCATATTTCTTGTTCCCTCAAAATACAAAGACTTTGCGCTTACTTTTTAGTGTTCTGTTAGTGAGACTCTTGAGACGACCCCTCCAACCCCTTTTATGATCCTTATCAATGGAAAGATAATAGGAAAACGGCTAAAAAATAATTGTGAGACGAGAGGGTTGCATGTTGTATTACCAAAAATGTACAAACTACTGCAGTTCCTTTGTGGAAAAGTTAGGCAGAAAGAAAAGAAGAATGAGATGGGGATGATATGATATTTTGTGGTCGTAAGGGACTCTCCTTAGAACAAAAAAGAGGAACTCGAATACTAACTAGGTATATGTAACAAGAAAATGGGTTGGGTTCTGCTGGAGATCATGCAAAAAATAAGTATGTGGGCTAAGGACATATATATATTCTATAGGTAACAAAACTATGAAAAAATAAATGCTGGACCAAAAAGTCCCTGAACATTTTAGTATGTATTGCAGGAGAACTAGCCATGAAGCATTCTCGAAAAGCTGAGGACCCGGGTAAGTAGTGTCAAGTGGTCGGTACGCGTGATTTTAATGGAATATGACATGGATGTAGGCTATAAAATTAATTGTTGAGGAGATAGTAGAAAAGACGAGGAGGGCACGAAATGAGGATTCAGAAAAGAAAATAAGTTATAAAATTTTCTTGGGATGTGCTCTAACCGTTTTCTCATGTCAAGGCATAGAGAGGCATTCTTGGGACGACAGCATTATAAAAATCATATGTTAGACTGCTGGGATGGGTAGGAAAATGCTCACAGAGCTGCTGTCGTGTGGCTGGCATAGTATTAAGGTTTAAGCAAACAACTCACACCCTAGTTAGGTTAGCTATAAACTAAAAAAACCTTTCCAAAAATCCAAATCAAGATGCCGGCCATGAGTTTCCTCATGGCCGTATGTACTTTTGGAAATGGTTTGGAATGAGACAAAGGACGAGGGAGGAAGCGAACCAAGGGATGGAAAGGGATCATTAGCTCTTGCCGAGGTCACTTTCGGGAAGGAAGATCGACAAAACTTTGCTGTTGCTTTCTCTCCTATTTTACTTATATGAGAGCCCTTAAAAATGGTTTTCATATTTCCAGGGCCAGAAAACAGCCTCGGGAATCCTCGTTAGCTGGTAGATCTGGATGTCGTATTCCAAGCTAAAGAAAGAAACGATCAGTTCTCTATACTAAAAGCTATCTTGAAGCTTTTGGGGGTTCATCGTCGGAAGGCATACAACCCAATGGGGGAAAAAACTTGCCACCTCGGGTGGCAAGCTGGAGACCGATCACAGTTTATGGTAGTCAGAAGGACTACGATAAGACAGCTTGTTGGCCTTTGGAAATCGTAAACTGACAATTAGTCGGTTACATAGTATTTGATAGAAAAAGTGGACATTTTTGAGAAGTGATTTCTCAAAATTTGAGCTTTCTATTTTCAGTTAATGGGTGTGACTATATTCAGGATTATGAGAGATGTTTATTAGGGATGCACCGGTTGAGCCGGGTACCCGGCGCCGGGTAGTGAAAAAACCGGGTACCCGGTACACGGCGAATGACTGGGTAGTGAAAAACCGGGTAAACCGGCCGGTTCCAAATATGGCAAATTTGAGCTTCAAATGTTTAAAAATCGGTAAAAAACGCTTTAGAGCCGTATCCAAAATAACCCCAAAGAGCAAAAAGTCCGCAAAAACGAATTTTGAGGGGAAAATTAAGAAATGCTTCTTTGGTTTGATTCTATTTAACAATGAATCACAATAAAAGAGATGTTGGTTAACCAAAAGCGGCTATTTTTTGTGGAATCTCGGCGATTGAAATGGTGTAAATCATAGTTAGATATTCTATCGACATATTCAGATTTTCAGGACAAAATATTTGACCAATCATTCGCGTGAGAAAAAATTCCACGGCTTTAATATATAGGTACTAACCGGCCGGGTATCCGGTTCTCATTGCCCAACCGGATCCGGGTACCAGGCAACTGACCGGGTCCGGGTACCCTGAAAACGCCGGGTAGTTGGACCCGGTGCAACCCTAATATTTATCTCGAAACTGTCTTTATGTGGCAATCAAACAAGGACTAAGGTGTGTCCAAAAGGTTTGACCATCAATGAGGGTGAAGAAAAAAAACCCAGTACCACCACCACAACCCCCAGTACCAAAACGCCCAGTACCACTATCACAACCGCAAGTACCACCAAAACCCCCAGTACCACCACCAACAAAACTTCCAGTACCACCACCACAAGTTCCAGTACTAACACCATCACTCCCAGTACTAACACCACCACTCCCAGTACTAACACCACCACTCCCAGTACTAACACCACCACTCCCAGTACTAACACCACCACTCCCAGTTTCACCACCACCACGATTCACAGTTTCACTACCACCACAAGCCCCAGTTCCAGCAGCGCCACTATTACTACTACTACCAGTACTATCTCCGGTTCTACTTTCATGCCTTACAATGTTTCGAGTGCTACCACTACAACTTTCATCAACACTACAAACTCGACAACCACTTAATCTACTCCTGTTGGATGTGTGCACACAAGTTGTGACTTCAATACGGTTGTCATCAATATAATTTTACTTTTGAGCTGCATAATATTTTTGTTTAATGTAAGTGTAAGAATACATGAATTAGCAAATGAACCCAGTATCAACAATGAGACAACTTAAAACTGTATTGCATTAAAGTGCAGAATATTACATTTTGCTTTATTATGGTCTGCGTAGCATTGACCATTGTGCATTCGTCCTGTCCGTCCTTCGGATGCACTTTTCATATAGAACGGTTTAAGCTTTTGGGCGGAAACTTTCAGGATATGTTCGTATAGGTCATGGTTCGAAAGATTTTGAGTTGCAGCATTCTAGCATTTTACGGTTCGCATTTTATTGCGAAATTTCGGTTGAAAATCATCGCCATATACTCGGTATAGGGTTACCCTGACAACCTCAAAGCATTCTGATACATAATCAGCTCCTCTTGAGCTTTGACCAACTTGACACTCACCAACTGAAGTTGGTTATGTAGTTACGTACAGAGCTGAAAGCCTTATAGAAAATTGATAAGTCTCTCATTGGATTGGACTTCATCCCTTTCCAGTTAGGCAATTCTAGCCTGTTGGTCGTATTGGTGTAATCTGTTAACTAAAACTCTGTGAGGACTTTGATAGAGTTAAACCATCCTTCAAGTTCCATAACCCTGAGGTGTTTAACTCCTCCAACATTGTGGTGACGTTGGAGTCGTGCACAATATCTGATTCCATGTTGAAACTCTCGATTGAACTGTAGCCCATTCCAGCCATAGTATGATTGGAAATCACTTGATAAAATGGATCACTATTTGGGACTGAAAATAGATCTACTTAGCTGCGATATCCCGCCGCTGAACCAGGAATTATGTTTAGATTCATTTTATTACTGGACTGACGACCGATTTTGGCTTTCTTGCCCTTTTATTAATTTTACCTTTCCCAA
The DNA here is from genome assembly GCA_034699765.1 of Xenyllodes armatus. Taxonomy (NCBI): domain Eukaryota; kingdom Metazoa; phylum Arthropoda; class Collembola; order Poduromorpha; family Odontellidae; genus Xenyllodes; species Xenyllodes armatus. The sequence goes on from JAQIYE010000074.1 coordinate 18,731, forward strand.
CCTGATTTGAACGTTTTTTAATCCTTCCTGTTTGGGCAGTACCTACACTTGATATGGGAATGATGTATCTACTGACACCAGACCACCTGATCCTGTTTGTTTAGTCCATTACCTTAGATACTTTGATTTATTCATTCATGTTCAATATTTATAGAATACCATATCAAAGCAAATCATTACATCTCCATACAAATCATCATCGAAATTAAA
>JAQIYE010000075.1:0-18934 GCA_034699765.1 Xenyllodes armatus
TAACCGCATCCAAACCGGATTATTTTCAGTCTGATTGAGAGATTCTCACACCTGCTGGGCTTTGTGAATTTCAATGAATTAAAAAACGGATTAATTGATTAGGTTGGCCTCTCTTTCCATAATATTGGGAAATAAAAATTTCTGTGAGTTAAAACTAAAATTAGGTTACAATACAAATACCTAACAAATGAGGGAAGGTAAAGAAGGGAACTCAAAATAAAAGTAGAACTGAAGGGGAATCTTATCACTGACTCACCTTTGTACTTTTATTTCTACAAATTCATCCATGACTTGACCAACCACAACTTTTTCTTTAAAGTGTCTCTGATTAGGGAGGGTTGTTAGGTACTCATAAAGTCTTTCAAACAATAATCTTACCTTGCCTAAAGTTCTCAAATATGAATCTCCTTGAGAAGGGGATTTGTTTAAGGGGATTACGGTTAAGGTGGAACTGATAAGTGAGACAATACAAATAACATTCCTGATCTACACTCTCTCAATTGTTATTTTATTTCATGAGTTGATTTGATGACATGAGTCATCTTTTCATTACAAAAGATGAGTTACTGGGTCTTGACCAATGATGATTTCCACTAAATAAGATTTCATCTCAGGTCATGCCTTGTCCAAAGTTTGACAGTTTCTATTTCCTCTATAACCAAAATTAAACAAGACAACAACCTGTCCTGATCCTCTCTCTGCCTTATCCAATTTCTATTGGAATGAAAGTCCAAAGGTAGCTCATCTGAATCTGACCCTTGCCTTTCCTTGTACCTTCTTCTTGACTCAAGATTTGACAGGAAAAACTCATTAAGGTCTTGGAGGAAGACAAGAAGACCCAATCAGGGCCTGTCACTCTCTCCTTCCTCAAACACCTCCAAATCTTTAACAACAACGAACTTAAGTTGATTAAGAGCGAGACTCTTGGATCTCATTTAATTTCCATTAATTTTAAGAAAGTTGGAATGAAGGAGGGCGACCTTCTCGTATTTAAGCATGTTATCCATCCGTTGGTCCGTGAAGGTGATAAATGATTAGAATTATTCCTTGTGATTTATTTTTTTAAGTCCTCCCAAAAAAATCCACTTTCTTTTCATCTCCCTACCGTTCTTGATCCTTAAAACTGATTAAGTTAAATTGAACTGTCGTTGGTTTTGGAGGAAAGGTACCTTTGAGCTCAAGAAAAAACTAGAAAGATCATTTAATCAGATCCAGTCAGGTACGTACTGAATTTAACCCTTCTTTTTCTTAAAGACGTCACATTTTCATTTTCATTAATTGGAAGAAGAGCCTCCTTTTTATCTTCTCCAGGAGGAAGGTACATATCCCCTCCTCCCGTTTCTCCAAAAATCTCCAGGATGAGACGCTTTTCCCTTCTTAAAACTCTTCTTTTGATTCTTAATTTGATCCTGAATTGAAGGAGCTTTCTACCATTTACCGAAGACTTTTTTTCTTCTCCTTCAATTTTGGTCTTATTACTGAGAAGAAGGAAGGGATTGAAAAAAGTAAATTTAAGTCAGCCAAGCAGCAGCCTTAGGATATAAAAAGCATTTAAGTTGAACCTCATGAATAAATTAAATTGGTTGACTTGACTTCTTGACTGAATCATTTCATTCATTCATTCTCTGACTGGCTTTTGAAGATTATGTCCTTACTTATTATCCATTCCTGGGATATTCAGCCCAGGTCTCAGGTTGATTTCCTAAGGAAAAATGCAGAGCTAGTGAAGGTCATAAATGTGAATGAGCTTAACTGGCCAATGATGAGTTTAAATTGGAATCCTTTCTCCAGGTTTTCTCCAGAGAAAAAATTCAAATTCTCTCATTTCCATTTTCTCCCGGAAGGATGAAGGATTTAGCATTAAATCGAGATCCTTCTCTCTATTTTCTCATGAAAAACCTTTACCTGATTTGAAAATAAGGATAATATGCAAAGGAACCGGATGTTATCCTTCAGATCCAAATCCAAACAACTTCCTGCCTGATCCAATCCAGGAATTTCTTAAGATGTGGTTCTTTTCATTCAAAATCTTGCTTCTTTTGACCCATATTCCTTCCGACAATTTTTCCCTTCATTCAAGTCTGTCTAATCGTAAATGGTGAAAGTCTAAAAGACTAAAGTTTATCAATCAAGCCAAGGACCTCTCTTACGATTAGTGAGTCTGATCTCCTTGGCCAGGTTAAACTGAACGGAGTGTAGTAATTTGAGTTTGAGTAGACAGATATGGATATAAGGCTCAAGATCTCAATGAGTTTCCTCTTCAATTTTAGAACTCGATCTCCTTTCTCCACTTGATGAATTTAGGGCTGGACCTGGTTCCCTGGCGCCAGGTTGGGCTGTCGAGACTTTGGACGAGAAAAAGGTAAAAAATAAACTTGAAAAGGCTATGAGGAAGGAAATGGAATAGGTATTAAATTGAATGAGGATGAAATGAAGACGGACCCTTCTTCTACGAATCTCAAAGTTTAGTTCATTTCAGTTTAAGGATCTCTATTCTCATCTTTCTCCAGGAGAAAAAAAGAGTCCAGGTTTACACAAATACCCGGTTTCGAGAACTTAAAAAAAGTTCTTGGAGCTGGAGCCGTCTAGCTCCAGAAGAAGGTAGATATGTCTGACTAAAAGTCTACAAAAGAGAGTGAGGACAAATATATGAGAATGAGGGCCATAGGTAAAATTCATCTACTTATACTTTCTTAGAAAATTTTCTTTTTGAGAGGGTGGACTCAGGTTCCAGTGGCGTCCTGGAGGTCAAGATTGAGGGTCATACCCAGGTCATTTCAGAAGGACCTACAAAAAACCTGAGCCTGAAATAATATCACCCAAAATTCAATACCTGAAAGAAGACCAACAGGAAACTAATCCTGGAGAAAGAAGTTTGGAATACATTAGAATTGAAATTCCAGGAGGATATGTATCCATACAATTGTAGAGCATTTGTACTGAATTGGAATTATTTCTTAGATCTTAGATTGTCCATTCATGAACTGAAAGGTCCGAGAAAAAACTAAACTTATTTGTTGTTGAGTTGAGCGGATTTCCCCAGATCTCTTTCAAAGTCTCTCTCTGTCGGAATTCGTCTTTGGTCAAAGAAATCCTCCTCTCAAACTCTCAATATACCTTTTTTTGTATCCATCTAAATTGAGAATCTCCTCAAAAGAGTTTCCCCTGGAATTCCTGGACTTTCATTTATATTGATCAAGAAAGAGGAAGGAGCCGAAATGGACGTCTCATGGGAGGGGATTCTCCGCATTTTTATGAGGTATTTTGCATAATGCTCTCAATAAATATAAAATAATGTCCGAGTCTCCTTCCTGTCCCCAAGTCAGACTCAATATAAGTCGGATAAATAGACATGTCTTGGATGGATATATTGTATGTAGTTTCCAAGAACTTGTCGTTTAGGTACTCCGATTTGAAAGTTTGGCTCAAAAGACCTTGACCAGTTCATTGAAAGAGTTGACCTTTCGGATCTTTAAAAAATCAGAATTTGTGTGTGCGATGCCACGATAAATATTTGTCTCCGATTAACTCCACCTTTGTTTCTGGGTTTGAGTCTTATACTCCATTTGCTTTATAAAATATAATTTCATGGAAATACAAGGTAGGTACAAGTTGGCCTGTACAAGTTGGCTTGCCACAAGTTGGTAGGTACAAGTTGGCTTGCCCCATACTGCAATGTGGCAAGAAAAAATGTACGTAACAATTTGAGACCAAGATAACATACAGCCATAACATAAATTTGAGTTTTGTACAGTGCAAAAAAAAAAATCACAACAATATTGTGAAACTAATACGTGCTCTTATCTAGCTAAATCAAATTTACAAGGGATTTTTCATGTTTACTGTAGTAGCCCAAATAAACATGGGCATGCAAAATAAAATACATTTATAGCAAGGCAATGTAAAGGCTGAAAACAGGTTCATTCAAACTCAACTACATCTCCTCCTCTACAAATATTAGAAATATCTAGAATCTTATAATGGTAATAAGTTAAGTTTGATATTCTTGTACCCGTTTTTAGTACAGAACCTGGGATACCTTTTCCCAATTCTTACATTTTGAGGTAAAATATTACAAGAAAGAGGAGAAAAACCAATCCTCAAACACAAACCTTCTTCACATATTACATACAATACTTAAGGAGCCCCTCAAGAAATCTTGTTCATTTTTACATAGACATGAGTCCCAGTAGAGACTTTTAGAGAGAGAACATGGATAGTTTTATCACAATGGGAAATCAGTTCATTTCCCTTGGAAATTGAGAATGAAGGATGGAGAGGAGAGAAGGAAACCTGGAATTTTGGAGCTCTCATTTTGCATGGACTCCAGGAGGACAAAGAGGAGCAAGAAAGAAATAAGAAAGGCTTGGTTTTATTCCTGGAGAAGTCCCCTAGTTAAGTTAAAGGTTTTCCTCAAGAAAAATGAGTAACAGTTACTGGGATCCAGGTAGCAAGGGGAGTTGGTGACCCTACCATGATGATGATTTAGGATTTAGCTCAAATTCAAAATTTTCATGGATATACGATGGACTCATGGATGAACGGGACTTTGGAAATACGATTTTTCGGGTTTAGGGAATGCTTCATTCAATGAATCTACCTGTATTCATTCTTGAATTATACAATTTCAGAAAATACCATACGAACTTTTACCTACACAGAGTATTAGCTCATATCCAATATCAAGGGCTATTGGATTTTACTCTGGATTTTTTGGACTCTCTCCAAATCCCATTCATTTCCAGGAGAAAATCTGCATTGAAATGTCATGAAAATACAATCAGATTAAAAGAGGAGGATTCAAGATTCAAGAATTGAGGAGACCTGGATTTTGCTTTGCTAAAAGTATTCCTGGTTCTGGTTGAAAACTGGAGAGGAGAGTGACTTTTTGAATTTATTCATGTATTATGTATGGATGTCCCTCCCCTTGGGTATAATTTCTTCTGACTGAAGATTGGCAAGAGATTATGGAGGATATGGATGGTGGAAAGTTAGGGAAATTATTATTTGGATCCAAGAGTTTGATAGGGAATATGGAACTCACCTTGATATTTTTAAAATTTCGAATTCATTGCAAGCCAGTTGCTTAGTTTAAATGTCATTTCAGAAAAGGTAAAAATATTTGCAAATACTCGTTGGATCGAAAGGTTTCGTCCTTCGCCTGCCCTATTTTTACTCGGTTCCTTGATGTGGTTACAAATTGTACGCATTTGATGTTGTTGTTTATCTCTGCTATGTCTATAGAATGATTTTTTTAAAGAGAATGTTAAGGAAATGTAAAGACTCAAAAAGAACCTCATTGTCCTTAACCTTCTTGTGGCCTCAGCCTCGGTTCCTCCTTTGAAGCTCATCTCCCTCTGTTCATTGTTGTTGATTTCTTTTGACCTCCGACGATTCAAACCACTGTCGTCCATTTCTCACCTTCCTCCCTCGTTCTTGATTCCTTTGATGAGTCCTGGTCAGAATTGGAAAGTAAGGAAGGGAATGGTTCAGGAGGAATCCCCTTCATTTTTCAAAAGAGAAACTTCAGAATCAGTAGGATGAGGGCCGGACTGTTGGATTTTTGGGTGAAAGTAGAAACTACATTACTGGTTTGGATTGAGAGAAAGTTAAATTTCTAATTTTTCAAAAATCTCAAAACCAAAAAATGGGCCATGTAAAAAGAATACATCGGTAATATTCTAAATTTACTAGAGCGTGTCATTTCAAAAAAAAAACATTTGAGCCTAATGTGTGTGCTACTGTTCTGATATACATAAGGCTTTGAACCCTTTTCTCTCCTTTCCTTAGGGAAAGCTTGGTGGAGAAAGGTAAAATTGAACATTGGTTGAATTGAAACCTATTGGGAATTGAGCCAGGCCAGGATCCCAACATAGTCTGTTCTCAATCCCTTGTCTCCCAACAACCCATCAATCCTCTCCGTGTTCACAACAACCCACCAACTTCCCCAAAAAAATCATGAAAATAAAATTTAGGATTCAGGGCCATGGATGGATAGTTGGGGGGAATGAGAGAGGGAGGCAGAGCCTCTTACACTGCCTCATATTATTACCGTGAACATTTGGTGAAGAGGTAAGGTTAGGTTAAGCTCACCACTTCGAGGGCTAAATAACAAGTCTCAATCTCTCAATACTAACAACTAATCCTGAGCTCCATCTGCCCGTACCTTTGGTCAGGCAAGGGCAATCAAGAAGGGGAGAAATTCAGTGACTGAGAGAAAGGTCTGAAGGCAGGGAAATCCCGAGAGAGGAATCAAAGAGAGTGAAAAAATGTACCCGGAAAAGTCTAGTTCAATGAATGAATGTATGAAGTCCAGGGTGAAAACCTTGTTTGTTGTTTCGCGAGCTATCCCTAGGGATGCGATGGGACAAAGGGATGGTGAACAGGAATAATTAGCATTGTGCTTCTGAATCTGAATTTTTGCGACTTTTGCCGGATTACCCAGAGTTGAGATGACATGTCTTTGAGAAGTTGTAGAAGTTAACCTTTAACTTTTGTAAAGAGTTTGGTTTTAAATGCATTAAATTTTAAAATGTCTTCACATTTTTACAGACGTGGTCACATGAGGCAACTAATAGAGTTGCTTAAGTTAGTTAATAAAATTACTAATTTAAATGACTTGATGGATTTAGAGTTTGTGAGTATTTCCAATTTGAGTTGAAATTGAATTGAAGGTAATAATTCTTACAGTGATTGATTACTGTTCCATAAACAGTGTCTTCACATTTTTTAAAAAATGGGGTAAAGTAAGCTTTTCTGTATTATCGAGAAGAGATATTAATTTAAAAGAAAAATCTCTAGCTTTTAGACTTTTTTCCTTGCTCGCCTGTCTATCTGTCTTCTTAAGGAACCTCTTTCCCAACTCAACCGTCAATCTAAATCCACATCCAACTTGATTATCATCAAGACTTTTTTCTGAATCCTTAGAATTCCTCATAAAGAAACGAAAGAAAGTATTAGGGTCCTCATCAATCCTGGCTCCTCCTTTGGCTTTCAGATCATCTCCGACTTTCCTGACTGATGAAGGAGAAATCCCTTCAACTAACTTAATTTTAAAATTAGGGAAACATGAGACCTTACTAATCAAGATTTGATGAAAACTTTTGTTTTGACGGAGACAAAGGGAGAAAGTTGGAAAGGGGAAAGGTGTTGGGGTTTTGAAACTAAATCCTGAACAAAATTTAAAAAAAATTCTCATCAAATGTGGAATTGGTGGGCTTGAGTTGGAGCTGATCTGGAACGTGCCCTTGCATAATTTCTTATGAAATATGTACCTAAAAGGTGGTTTTGTAACTATAAGTTGGAGAAAAGTTATTTGAATTCACTCAACTGAACTGGGTAGGTGTGAGGGTTTCCCATATTTAAGGGGTTTATCTTTAGTTCATAACGAGGGCTCGTCAAATCGTAGGATCGGATTGGATCAAAATTTAAGAAATGAAATTGTATTCGAGTCTTGAAGCGACTTAAGTTTAGATATGGCTATCTGATCGGTTCCAATTGCGGGGGAGCTTTTATTGACTAAAAATCTGATATCATTTTGATCGGATCTGACTCGAGTGACCTAACTTATCTGGATCCGATCCGAATTTAATCCCTCCTCATCGTTAGAGAAAATTGGTGAGAAACCTTAAACTCATTTTCATGGATAAAGATGAAAAAGATGGATGAGTAAGATAAGAAAATAGATGAAACCTAAAAACGAACCTATCCTAACTAGCTCGAAAAGTACCGTCCAACTTATCTGATTTTAATAATCTACTTCAAATTCAGTAATTTTTGGTTAAACTAATTTATCTCTTTCTCTTATATTCAATCAAAGCCAAACCATAATTTTAAGGTTTAAATTCTCATACTAGAAAATTAAATTTTACAAGTGTCGGAAGGTAGTACAGACCAAACTGATTAAATAATGTCAACATTTCTTGAATTACCTCCAATTCTTTAGACGGCCCTGGAGCCAGTCAGATCTCATTTCATGAGAAATTTTGTTGTTTGGGACATTGGGGGAGGACTGAAATGAATGAGTGAGAAGAAAGAAAGGTGTGGTGTGTGGTCTGCATATTAAATTGAGACACAAGGAAATTTAGTTTGAGGAACTTTTCTTCTTCCCCAACAATGTACCACCTCATCTCACCACTGAAATTTCAAGGATGAGCTTCTACAGAAACTTAAAAGGGACTCTTCCCCCCCAATCTCATGATGATGAGAAGAAGAAGTTCCTCATGTTTCAGGAATGTAAATTCCAAATGGGTCTAGTCTAGGCTCATGTATTGCATTTATATTTTAGGGTTTGGTTTGAGGCTTGTTTCATGATGGGACACATATCCAAGTTTCAATCATTATTCGAATGAAATGAAATGAAAGAGAGTTGAGGTTCAAGAGTTGGAATTGTACGAATATTCTTAATATACTGTAAGATCTGGATCCGATGTAAGAACGGATACGATAATTACGAATGAGGAGTGAAGAAATGTCCCACGTTTAATTTGTAAGTTATTTGAGACAAAGATGTACATGAATTGGGAACCTTGTAGTAAAACTACTTGAAATCTGATTTTAGGAAACGTAAGTTTTTGAAACGGTTAAGAGCCTAACAATTTTTAGAATTAAAGTTGTTGAATTGTCGTTAATGTTTAAAGATGATGTCCCAAAGGGGTTATTTTCACATGTTGCTCGTGAAATGAACCATGACCCACCTAGACTGAAAGGTCATGGTGAAGGCTCAACCCGTGTAAAATATTAGGACTGTCGATTCATGAGTACTTAAGATATGACCTTGAATTTTTTTTCCAATTTTTGAAAGTTTCCAAGGGTGGTATACCCTTGGAAAAGTGAAAAATCACGTGCTAATTCCCATAAGGATTTCCGGTTTTGTGATTTTTTTTGTGTCAAGTCACTTGGAAACTTTCAAAAATTGGAAAAAAAATTTCAAGTTCATATCTTAAGTACCCATGAATCGACAGTTCCAATATTTTACACGGGTTGACCCTTCACCATGACCTTTCAGTCTAGGTGGGTCACCGCTCATTTCACGAGCAACATGTGAAAAGGATCCCATGCCAGACCTTTTTGTGGTATATGTATCACCTGTACATTTTACTCACCAAGTCGACAGTCCTACTCTATCTGAATTTTGCAAATTGATTGAGTTAGGGAGACCCCTTAGAGTATCTGGAGCTGTTGAATATGAATCCCATATTTTATGTGATAACAGGTACTACTACTTGGTTAAGCCCAGTCACGAACTCTCCATTTTAAAAAGTTGGAGGATCGAGATCGAGACCAAACCCCATTTACTACTTCCCCACCCTGCTCCTTTAGACTTTTATTAAATATTTAAAACATTTTTGAAAAGGTGAGTCAGGTTCTAAAAGAACAAGAACCATGTAAAAATCCATGAAATGAGAATGTTCAGGAAAATAAAAATAAAATACTACTACGTGCTAACGAGCTCTTATATCATAGGTCCCAAGGTTCTTTTAGTTTTATAATATCGATATTCTCTTCTGGTTAGTTGAAATGAGGAGGGTTAAATCTGAAACAACATTTTAAATATAATATTCATCAACTTTTGCTCCTCTTTTTGTAGGCTCAAACATGCACTGTTTCTTGGTACTTCTCTCATGTGAATTTATTAAAGGGTTGTTTGGCTGCAGATCTCAAGGCACTTGAGAGAATTAGGGGTGAAAATAGAGGGTTTGTTTGTAGGCTCATAGTATTTTGCTTTTATTAGAGAAGAATCAAAAATTGAGGTTAAAAATGCAGGTTTTACGTGATGGAAATTTTTCAAACTTCCAAATTTGATGATGGCGAAAGAAAAACCATGTAGTTACGGAAAGCCTCCACTAAGTTTTTATGACAAAGACTTCTTTATGTGAATTCGTAGTAGCAGTTCATCTGGACCTCAAAATCTTGTTTGAAAACAAAAGTTCAGCTCCTCCAAGAAGAAAATTTTAAATAAAATGTCTAAAAGTGTTTTAACTATCTATTACTTAAGATGCGATGAAATTTACCCCTTGATCAGGGCTGACATCCCTCGAATTCTTCTTGCCCCTTCTATCAGTACTTTATCGGGCTCCCACAATCTTATTATTGTAAAAGGTCAGGTCAGGATCCAATGAGGACATTAAAAGAAAGAAAAGTCCAATCCAAAACCCAGTTCTCAATCAGTGATTCATGATGATCCTCCCTGATCCTGAAAATAGATAAGGGGAAAGGTATCAAACTACTTTCAATTTTGTAGCCCTTGCATAGCCAGGTTGTCGCAAGATCAGGTTGTATTTTCAATCTTCATTTCTCTCCAGACTCTGAGGATCCGCTAGACCAGATGTCCTTATCCTTAACTTTTAATTGAATGATCTGGATTCAGGAGAGAGAGACTTGACCAGACCAGGATGAAAACAGGTCTCTCTAAAATCTACGTGTAGTTGGGTTTTGTATCTAGAACTTTTAGGGTGAAAGTGGAGAAAATTAAACAAAGGACAAGGAGAAAGTAGAAAGGAATAGACGCTCTGAATTGGATGGAAAGAAGAAAGTTTAGTTTTCTGAGTGAGTCAAACGGAGTACAATTCGTTGGGGAGAGAGGGTGTGGGTGATCTCTTTTTTGGATTTTAGAGAGATGAGACTCCTGCTTTCTCTATTTCTGGAGAAAGCTATTTTAAGAAGGAAAAAATGAAAGGCTAGGATTTGAATACGGAAGGAACTATTTGAGTTACGAATAAAATAAAATACAATGAAAGGAGTAAGTTATAAAATGGAAGGAGTAAGTTTTCCTTGAAATTCTCCATTTTAAGCTGTCCAAACATTAAACTTAATTACAATTCCACAAAAACAATTTAGGGTTATCATTTAATCTTTGGGTTCAGAATTAAAATTTAGCCACAATCACCCTTCAGTTGTTTGTATGGTAAATTGCCATACAGTATTTTTATCTTCTTCGTTAGTAAACTCCAATGTTTCGTTAGTTATGTCGTTAGCAATGTTAGCATAGGTGGTAAACGTGGTTAGGGAAGGCTAGGCATCATTTCGTATAAATCAGTAATTTACACATATTTTTTACTAGGTATCTATATTGTTATCAGGCTAGTAGGCTAATTTGAGATCTAACCCAAGAGATGTGATGTGATTAGACTTCGATTGTCCTTGGACATTTCAAAAAAAATTAATTTATCCTGTCCATGTCTAGGTTATAGCTCATCATGTTTAACCGCTGTTTACCAATTTTAATTTACATTGAATAATTTCATAATGGTTAGGTTTAGATACCATCTCCACGGTGCATATTCTTATATCCTGGCTATGTTGGCTCATTTCTTTGGATCTCATTTCAGAAATCACATTTCCAATCCAACTGTGAGTTAAATCCCTGGGATCTTTAACTCAAGTGTTTCTTTCTAGTTTAGTTTTTTCCCCTTTTCCTTAGATTTAATTTTAAGGGCACTTGACCCGGGGACCCATCCTCCCTTCCCCACCTTAAATGAATGAGAAGAAAGAAGCAATAAAATGAATTGCAATTTTCCTCTTGTGGTTCTTTTTTTTTCTTTAACTTTCTTCTCCCTCCTTTAGGCCTTGATTCTCTTCTCTTTTGTTTAGCCTCGACAAGGAGAGAGAAGGGAAAAAAATCTTCAATCTGTTTTCAACTGAAACTGAAGAAGCCACAATAGTTTGGGGACAGGAACAGGACAGTGTAGGAGAAATAAAAACAGTTTTTTTCCTTCTCTCTCTCTCTCCCTTTTAGCCCCATAAATATGTCGAAATCTTGATTAAATAAACAAGGACGGGAAATTACTGTTGAATGAAATGGGCCGTGGCTGAAGGAGAGACTCAAGATTAGTTTAGTTTTAGTCCAATCTGCTCAGCCTCCTATTCTGAAAACTTTGTTTTAAAGATAAGAAGAATAGAAGAAATAGAAATACTCTTATCATGACATGACTAACTTGATTTGATACTACAAAGTCTATGGAGAAATTGTCTAAAATTTTGAAAAAATTTAGGGATTTTTAAGGATTTCTTCCCATCATGACTAAGTTGCTCGTTCTTGGAATTGTTCATGATTCCAACAATGATTTGGGAATTGGATCTCTTCTTCTTCTTTTTTGTCCCATAAATATAAGTAATAATTTTGTAGTTGAAAAAAAATTTATTTCAATTTTCTCTGTTCGTTCCTTGCTGAGTTTGTAAAATGTAGTAGTCTTCCGATTTTGTCATGGAAGGACTGAAAGGGAATGACCATTCCTGGATGTCAGGGACTACATTTTTATTTGTTAATCTTGTAGGTATGATTAAACCTGATTCACTTGAATTATTTTTATGGACTGAACAAGGGATAAAAAAAAGTTTGATTAAATCTTGGCTGGGAGAAGGCATAAGGGACATATCATGAGACATTGAATAAAAAATGTTTCCCATGCTTCCTTTGGTATAATATACTAAAATGAATCTGTCCATATGCGTCTTGGGCATCAACTGAGGATCGAGGATATTGTTTCTGACAAATTCTATGAAAGATTGTGCATTGTTTAAATGTTTCAAACATCAAACATTATCAAATGATTTCAAAGTGTGTTAAAATTTAAAAGTCTCCCATTAAGATAATTCCTTGAGAGTTAAAGTGTGACATGTTTGAAACAGATCCAAAATCACAAATTTTCTGTCGTATGTACAACAAAGACCGTTTCAGAAAATCATAAAAACCGAACTTTTGAATGCCATTCGACGACAAATTTCTTAATACATTTTCAACCTTGTCCCTTTTTCTTAAGTTTTTACAAAGTATTTATTATACGTTCAACTAACACCCCGTAAATTTAACAGTAATTGTCCTACTTCACCTCCCTTCCTCCTCTGACAAAAATTGAATTGACACTCACTCACATGATATAACATTCTCAACTATCATCATTATTCCAACAATTTGTGGTCCATTTAATTCCCAGAAAGACGAAGGGAAAAACTTTTACCCTGTTGTTATTCCAACTCCAACCCACACTCAGGAAAAACCTTGAGTTTGTAAGTTAGAGATGATGAGAGGATAAAAATCCATTAGTGAAGGAATCCCCATAACTAAAGGATCCACAAAATGATGTCTTACTCATTTTCTGATTACTTCCGAAAAGTCCCCAAAACTAAAGGTTCTTTTACAAAAGTAACTGATTGCCTAATAGTTTACTAAGTAAGAGAAAGAAAAATTTTTTGGTCAGCCAACCTAACCAACCCTCAAACAACGACAAAAGTATCAGGGAATGAGAATATTATTGGAAAACAAAAGAAAGTTTTTCCTGCTGCTGGTCTTTTTTGGAACAGTTGTCAAGTCCAAAAAGACTTTAGCCCCCCAAAAAACTTCCTCTTTACTTCCTTCAATCCCAATTTTTTTCTTACTTACTTACTTCCGGAGGAGACTGGATCAGTAAAATAAAAGTGGAGGAAAAGTAAAGTTGTTGGCCTTGGGTCATCCTGAAACTGGTAATTTGAGAGAGCTGATGATGCTCATCATCATTGGTCCAGTTGACGCCAATCCTATGATCATACGAACCAACATACCATTAGAACCTTTTTAGGATTTCGAGTTACAGAATTACTTTGGAAGAATAGGAAAAGATGATGTTGACCACGAAATAATAATAATTATTATTATTTGTGACCAATTTCACTGATTGAGAGAGAAAAACTTTAACGTGAGTTTGTAAGATTATAATGGATTTTGGTTGGGGAATCCCATGAAATTCCAATTCGTTAATTGATTGATAATCATCATCAAATAAATAATTTTTATTTCCAATCGTAAACTTACGATTAACTATCTAAGCTCATATAAGATCCACTAAGCATTGAATCTCTCCCTTAATTAGTTCCGTCCGATCTGGCATTATCAAAATCATCAAGGATCTAAAAGTCGATTTTCGAAGGTATGAATTTTTAGCGACAAAACGTATTGTGGCTTCAAAATTGTAATTTCTCGCTTTATAAAATTTTGTGTACCATTTTGTGGGTTGCTTTCTCCCAGGAATAAAAAGTAAATAAAAATATTTCTTGCAACTTATAAACGCATGAACATCTTTGAAACAGAAATTAGTCTTAAATAAGCAAAGAATTGCAATGCTCAACCCATCAAACTCGACCTTTTGAAGAGAATGATGTATTTTATTTCCATAGTCATTTTGTTATTCTTTGAGATTGAGGTGAAATCAAGAAGCTGAGTCTCCCATTAATTTGGGACTTTCTCTGGACTCCCAAAAGGTCTTAAAATAAATGAGACTTAAAAGAACAGGTTTGGAATTGAGGTGAAAGTAACAAAGGAAAGTCCTCTACTTCCTCCTGAACAACAAATGGAACAAAAACCAAAGGAGACAAAGATGGACAGGACCAGCAGACTAAAAAGCTTTTTCGTCTCGTCCTTTGACTCCGAGAATTTTCTTATTTTTTCGGGATAGAAGAATGTTGTTGTTTTGTAGCCCTTTCTTCTTGGTAATTTATGAGCTCCTCCTGCCCACTTTGAGTCTCTACTTTTCCTTTCTTTTTCCTCCTGACCTGACCTGATCTTTTCTACTTTTTTTTGGATCAAATTGTATCTGACAAGTATCAAATCAACTTGTACATATATTATAATACAAATGTTGGATAAAATGTTGCATATAGTAAGTGGTACATTTGAAGAACCAAAAGCATACAATGGCTTTTTGTAAACGTACAAATTTTAGCAAAACCAACGTTAATTGAAAATTTTACATCAAAATAAATACTTAACCGATGTCCTAATTAGAAAACATAAAGTTCAAATAAATCCTTAGAATTTGGTAAAGTAGCCAGAATGCTAGCCGCATTTCCCCGTTGAATGGCCACACTGATTCTTTGAACTAGGAATGCCTTTGACCTCCGTTCACCAGTAACCTCTTGTAACCTCTTTCCAAGTTCGGAAACCAGATCCAAAGCAAAATCTCCAAAGGATCCTAATGTCTCCACCGCAAAAGGGCAAAACTCGTACTGTTGTAAAATTCTACTTTCTTTGAAAAAAAAATCTGCAAATAAATAAAGTTTCTTGGTACCTTAACTTTGATATCCGTAAGAAAGGAGGCTAAGGCCATTTTCCCCTTTTCACAATACTTTTTAGGTCCTTTTGTGTCAAGTTACCTTTGGAGAGAGGAGGAGGAAGAGAAAGAGAGAGAGAGATTTCTATCCGTGACTTAAGAATGGGACTCTAAGGACTTGTTTTATTTTTTAGGATTGTCTTAGAAAGGAGGTAGAAATACGGATTTGGAGGTGGGTAAGATAGCTATTTCTGAAAATCAAAGGCCAGGTCAGGTCAAAGTTCATGACCTTGGTTTAAAGAATTGCTTTTATGTTCAATTTTGATGCTACTCAAAATAATATATTGGGGATGATAAAATATATTAGTAGCCTAAGATGTGTCGTTGAGATGTGCTGTTGACAAATAGGTTTAATTTTTGACTTCAGGTTACGGGAACTTGGCTGAATAATTTAAAAATTTGAAATAAAACTCTTATTACTCTGATTGCTGCGGTTGTAAAATGTAATTATCATAGATAATTTCCGTCAAAGACATTTGCATTCACAAGGACTCACTTCAGTTCTTCTGATTGAGGGTTTTCGTGTAATATAATAATAATTCCAGGCTCTTTTCATATATCTCTATTTCTACGATTTCCCTTAATGCTAATTTCTCCCCTGAGACCCCTTTCCTTCCCATTCAACATCCGTAAACTTCTGATTTTGAAAAGGGACAAGCCGATGGAATTCCTCCACTTTATATACCTCACTTTCTCTCTCTAACAATCCTTAAATCATCAAAACTTTATAATTTAATCTTTCAACTCATAGTTTCCACTTCATTTCCTCATCTTTAGATCCAGATCCAGGTCTTCTCCTCTGAGAGCAACAGTTTATTACTTAAAACTTATAAATACTTGTCTTTAGCCTGAATACCATTTCATCAGATATTTGAGAGAGAACTACTTAGGAACCTTCCAAGTTCTAAGTTTTTACTGAAGAACTTTTTCCATATTCTTTCATCCATATTTCTGAAACACGGGAGGAGACTCATTTTGTTTATGATTGTTTAGCAGGGAACCTGGAGACACACAAGTTCCATCATCATCCAAGGACAACGACCAACACTATGAACTGTCCTCGTTAAATTCTCATTCATCCCCCAAAAGTTTTCTTTTCGGACTATGTATTGATGAAGAACGTAGGAAAAGTAAAATTGTACTTTACGTTACTACCTTCTGCTTCATAGGAATATGATTATGAATGATAAACTCTTTTGGAAGTGGAAACATATTGTAGTTGTACAATTTTTTTTTACTTGTCGAGTGAAATCTCATAAGGTCTAGAGCCTGAACAACTACCTGAAACATATTGTAAATATCCGAGACAAATAAAATTAATTTGGAACGACCTCGATCCAAAAATAAAGTTAATTTTTCTGGCGAATCCATCCTAAATTCAATCATAATTGCGTTTTTTGTCCTATCTCCTGAATATTTATATTTTTAGTAATTTTCTGTAAATGATGGCATCCAAAACAGAATCCTACTATCTCCTTATTAAGTTGAAAAAGTCAAAGAAAACAAGATTCCCTACGACTCTTTTACATGGTAAGCCTCATAAAACAATACAATAACACAAATACATTCCTTAGCTCTCTTTTCCCTCACATTCTCATATTCTTCAGTTCAGGAAACAATATATATAGGAAATAACAATAATAAGATGAAGAAACGTGCAAAGTAAGGGAGTGGAAAGGATTCAGGAAATTTGCCTCCCAAGTACGAGGATAAGGATCACTCCTGAAAGGCCCAAAATTGCAAAAAAAAACAAAAAAAAAATTGGAAAAGTCTCCCTCCTTTCCCTTTGGTTAAAAAATGTATATCAGTAAAATGAAAAATTCAGGGTAATAAAATATGAGATTATCAAAAAGTCCTTTTTTATTTCATATCATATATGATGGGGGAGAAAGGGTGTGAGATATGAGCTTTGAACAGGACTCTTATGTTTTCTTGTATTTTTTCTCTTTTGTTTCAAAGATCACAACAGTTGCCAAAAAATATTTAGGTTTAGTGTAAATGACTAAAAGCGAAGTGAAAGTACAGGAATTTTAGGAAGTGAGTCTTTCTATTGTTTTATAAATTTTTTTTTTCTCCATAGAAGTTGAACTGAATTACGCAAATAACCGGAGGAGGAGTTTTTTCTTACATCCTTGCTTCTTTCTCGTATCATATACTTATGAGGAGAAGAAAATTTTTAAGATGAGGATCCCTGATTGTATTGTTGTTAAAAATGTGGAGACAGGGTCGTACGTGTATGAGAAAAGACGATTTTGAAACATGAGGCATTGTAAAAAAATGCCTGGTCGTAGAATAACTATTTTACATTGACCATTGATCACCAACCAAAGGTCATAGATTTTCTTCTGCCGTTCTCTTGTTTTTCCAAGTGCGAAGGGAATGATGGGGATGATGCCCAGGGACGGGGCTGGACTCATGCAGGGGTTTAAGAAAGAAAAAAAAGGAAAGTAAAATGAAGAAAGTTTTTAGGAGTCCTGTTCTTGTATTGCAATTTTTAGGTGACGCCAGGCTGGCGCTTCCCTCCTTTGTAAGTAAAGTAAAAAAGTCATTTTTTTCTTCTATTTTCTCCCTTCATTTTATTCTGTTCCCTGAATGAATCCTGATTGGCCCACCAGCGGAAGTAACTTAAGTTTTACTTTTACTCTGAAACTTTTGCCCTGACAAAAGAAACAACATCAGAAAGAGGATGAGTAAATAAATTGATAACTTTGATTAAAGAGTTGATGAAGTTTCATAAAAATGGATTTTCAATAGTCGATTCTCACGTAAAATTTTAGCACCAGTTGCTAATTTATTTTAATGGTTAGAGAATGATCTACCAGAAATTACAGGTATTGAACTCTTGATAAATTTCCAAGTAATTTTTTGATCTTAGATATCACTATATTGGACATGAAGGGAAGTTTAGAATTAAATTCTTCTTATAACTGTTTTACTTGTTTTTTTTTACACCAAGGAAATGTTGCTTATCCATTCAATCCATATTATATCTGCGTATACTGTAAACTATGTTTTGCCAAAATTGGGATGAGTGTGGGAGGATGGATGGAGCAAAAATTTTCTGGTGCTAGTGATATGATATGACGTGATGATTTGACCCAGAGTCCACCTGCAACAATTTTTTTAGTGTCTTACCAGCTGTTCTTTTCTAAGCTCAGTCATTTCATGTCCAATTTCCGCAAGAGAGATGAAATCTTTCCTATTTCTTCCTATATCTTTGAGTCTTACACAGTTAATTAATCACTCGACCATCCTCTCTATCCGATCCTACCCTCTATGTGGTTTCCCTCAATAAATAACCTCCCTTGTTTTTTGAGATTTATTTTGTCTTTTGTTTAGTTCTTTTTTACAATTTAATGGCTGGAGAGAAAAAAAATATCTCAATCTCTTCTTCATTACAAAAAAATTTCAAATCTTTAGGAAGATCTCCACTTGATTTTTATATGTTTTGGTTCATGGCCAAAAAGGTTGAGTGGAAAATGAGGCATGATAGAAATTAAGTGTAGGTGTTCAGTTGGGGGAGGCTCAAGTTTACGGGCCACCATTTTCATTTTTTTTTAAATCCTTGTTTTGATTTAATCCTTGAAACGTTTGAGGTTTTAAATGGTTCCAGAAATGATTATGTAAGGATTTAGTCAGTTTTTGTACTTAATAAAGGTGAAAAGGTAACATAGCTTGATAACAATATGTTTTGATGAACTTTAGAGTAGAAGCAGTAAATACCTACGATATTTTATAAACCAACAGCCGGCATTTACATTAACAATTTTCAATTGGGCTTGTGAATGTTAAATTGACAATAAGAATTAATTTCCAAAGTGTTTAGTACCGTATTTTTGGCTGTTATCAAT
>JAQIYE010000076.1:0-18894 GCA_034699765.1 Xenyllodes armatus
GAGCTCCTTTAAGGCAACGGAAGGAAATAAACAAGAGCTCCTTTAAGGCAACGGAAGGAAATAAACAAGAGCTCCTTACTATATTATAAAATTAATAATTTTGATGGATTTCACAGACCAAATTTCTTGGTCACACACATTGAAAAATTAAAATTCTAAAAGTTTGCTCAACCGGTTTGAGTACATAAAACCTTCAAACCGGTTGAGCAAACTTTTAAAATTTTAATTTTTCAATGTGTGTGACCAAGAAATTTTGTCTGTGAAATCCATCAAAATTTCAAAATTATTAATTTTATAATATAGTAAGGAGCTCTTGTTTATTTCCTTCCGCCTTGTTTTTTCCTTCCGTTGCTATTTTAAACGGTTTTGTAACGGCTTTGTCAGGCGAAGTTACCCTCAAGTCGTATCCTGGCGTGGTTTCTCACGCATTTAGTTATTTTGTCTTCGCTTTTGTACTTCATGCAATAAATATAAAACAAACTTGCCTTCATCTCTAACTACTTTTGTTCGTTCCTTGAAGGGACGATAATATTAAATTGCATTATTAGAAACCGACCTCGTCTGGCTGGTCTGGTCCTGTCATGTCCTCTCTTATTCCTGATCTATCTAAAGTGCCTTCTGCTGACTATATTAATTTGATATTTAGCTTCTATCCAACACCACTAACTAATGTTTAAGTTTTAAAAATTTGGAATTGGAAACTCCTATCCTTTCAATTATTTTGTATATGAATATATTTTTTCTTGTATTTAGAAAGGAGCTTCCCATTTTGTCTTTGTTTAGGGTATTTGGATCTCACTCAAGGGTTGATGGATTTACCTTGGGCTCTCAAATTTCCTATCCTCTCTCATTCATCTTTGACTTTGAATGAGTCCTGATTTGAGGACCCTCTCGTGTGCGACCAACTTTGAAGGTGGTTATAGTGGAGACCCACCAACAACAATTGGAAAATGCCAAAGCTCAATCAAAAGAAAACTTGAAAAACTGGATTTTAAATTTAAGTACAATTACAATTTCTCCTTTATTTTGTTTTCATAACCTGTTTATTATTAATGCGGGTTTGGAAGTGCAGGGTAGGTAAAGTAAACTGCATCAAGTTGGTTGTAATAATGGTATTCAAATCAATTCCAGGCCCTCCCAATAAGGATTTTATGTATCAATTTGCGAAACGTATCGCTGTATTAAAAACGGACTTCTAATTTACTTGTGATTACAGACTAGAGTAAAGACATTTTTCATAGAACCCCCCGTGTGTCATATTCGTATATGCGTCGTCGATGTAAATGTAATTAAGCCCGAAAGAATAAGTTTAATACTTGATATGAAATTAAGAGGTTTCACCTCTCACCCCTTTGCCATGAATGAATTACAAAATTATTGAGAGGATTGGAGGATCTTGAACTTTTTTTGGTAATAAATTATTAAATGTCTTGGTGGTGTCCGAGTAATGGTAATGAGATGCCATTAGTGCTCTTGTCAAATGTAACGGAGGTCTCCTTCCCTTGGAAAGTGATTTTTCAACTAAAAATCGGAAGCACAACATATATTACATGAATAAAACGTTAGCTATTACTAAAACGTTTTTCCCAATAAGAGAATCTATTTACATCAAATATTTTTAAAAGTCATCCTTAAAGATCAAATTAAAACTTAACTATGCCTTGTAGAAACAATGTGTTCTAAGAGTCTCTTGGCAATAATTCCCAGACACTATTGACAGAAAAATGAATGGCTAATACTCGTACTATAATACAATGTCCACATCTAGTACTCTTGACATATATTTTACCAAGATTTATTATAAAAATGTGTTCCTCGTGATGAAGATTGCGGTGGAATGGCTAGAAGGAAGGAGCATTTAGAAACTTTTACCACTCCAACTTGTTTATGATTGGTCATGTACATAAACTTGGTAAAGTAAATATCCACATACAATTAGGAATATATGGACGGAAGAGATTGACTAGACTGAAATACCATCATTTAATAAAATAAAATAAAAGGATTTCTCTTTGAACTTTCTTTGGTCAATAACAATCAACACTTTTCAAACAAGAGGAGGAAGGGATCGTGTCAATGTCCACAATAAAACGTCATCAACTAAAATGAACAAGCCCTCAAGTCAACCCAAATACAAAATAGCACTTGAGCCCTTAAGTGTAATAATATTTTTGTTGGTGTAATGTAAATGAAGTCTTTCGAAAACATTAGGTGGTACAAGATCAGCAGGGATCTGGATTTGCAGAAGCTTTATATCATTTTCTGTTCATCTGAAATTATTTACTCAATATTTTGTCTAATCAATGAAACGCCACTGAAACACAAACGATGTTCCTATACAAGTGGAATCCACTTACTTTCCTTAACCCATCGAGGTTGTCAAACTAATGACTTATATTTCTAAATTGGAAATTTAGTTGTGCCGTAAAAATGATACATATAATTATGAGCATTTGATAATAATGAATTGTTTATTCATTACTGTATTCATATGAGGGTTGTGCACCTGTGTACAAGCAGAATCCCCCATGTTGTGTATATGTAATTGAATAGTTCATGATACAATTACTATCCTGTAATTAATCACTAAATTATAAGATCAAGGAGTTTGTAACAGAAACCTACACCAGAGAGATTTGATCTGACACCTTTGTGGGGACTCACTAGTCAAAAAGATGTGTGTTCATGATCATAAAAATATCTCTCTTTTTGAAACAAATAGGCTCATCCCTTTATTCCCATCCATGAATACTAATCAATCAATTTCTAATTAATATGCTCTTTGGAGTTCAGGATCATGAGGATTCGCAATTTTGATTGAACAGAGTAGAGAAGTTATTTTGAAATTGAAAGGATACGGATGAATTGACTTTATTTTGATCCAAAGAGAATAGTGTCCAAGGAAAAACCTAGTCAATGTCAAATTCAATTGATTGACATGTTTAGCCTCCCCGTTCGAGCCAATGCCAGTATCACATGTCAATCTCTTTGGACTTTTGAATACAGAATACTTTGAATCTGATTTGGATAAATAAATGTATAGATTATAATCATATTAACTGTTTATAAAACCTGACACATTTGTCATGTATTCACTGTTAGATAGTTACTGTTTATACTAATAATTTTCTTTATAGTAAGTTGCCTTTAACAATTATCTGCCGAATGTTTATACAGCTTGAAAAATCACATTGATCGAAAAACTATGTTTTAGCACCTGTACGAAGTGGAGAAAAGGCTAAAATGGCATTTAAGGTTACAGGGATTCATGAGAATGTTGATATTGATAGTTCATCTTATTCTGCGACAACAATATTAGAATTTCTAAATCCGAATTGGAGATGTTAGCTCCAAGAATTACTTTTAGTATGCATATCTTGAAATAAATGTGCGATAACAATAGTTAATTTCACAGCTCTAGTAACTGAATGATATCTGAATACTTGTCCGAGATCACGTAGATTGTAACCGTTTGATAAGATCATTAATTAATTAATCTATCTCTATAATCAATCAGTGATGAAACTGAGCGTTTTATTTAAATTAAAATATCATTCAAAATTTTCATGTTCTAATTCTATAGCCATTACATGTTCATTTCAATAATCACTAGCATAATTAAACTTGATTATATTATCTGTAATTAAATCCAAAATTCCAAGGCAGTAGTACTAGTAGTACATAGAAATTGTCGAATTTAAACTGAATATTATTTTGTTTACTAACTTTCTCTTCTCTGAAATGAATTCGTTTTAAAAGCAATTTTTAGACGAAATTTTGTATTTACAAAAATGGTATTTCCTCTAGCCAAGAAAATGATAAACAAATACAATGGATTTATAAATTGTCCTCTTATACCTTCAACGGTTTTCATCTCCTTTTACTTCAAAAAATATATATTTCCATCTTACCCAGGAACCAATTGGATCCAATTAATTTCCATCCTTTAATACTCCATTGTCCAAAAGTAAGAAATTGGTTTTTGGAGCTCATACCATTTCATTCAAACAATAATAATTTGTCAATCTGAATTTGGGCATAGATAGGGTGATGAGTCTTTTCTCCCCACTAATATAAAAATAGCAATGAGTGCAATTTACTTCAATCATTATTTGTGTTTTTCAGTAGGATGTATTTTTGATGATTCAGTTTAATGAAATATATATTCCACGAATTTATTGTCCTAATATATTTGAAAACCTGTTGTTCTTTATAACAAGAACAATAATCAATTGTTCTGATGGCCTGCCTATACACCAGAATCAGACATGAACAAGTTTTCATTATCCATTGAGACAAACATTTATTATGTTCCCAGGAATCAAAATCCGAATCAGAATGAAGATTGAAAAGCGTAGGAGCAATAAATTCTTTGAATTTGATTTAGGATAAGGTGATCAGATAGACCAATTTTAATTTATCATTTATATTTTTAATTTTAACATATTGGCAATGAGTAAAGAATGAATGAACAAAAATAGAAATGGGAAAGTAAAAAAAAATCGAAGTTGTTGAAGGTCCTGCTCGTCCTCTTAGTATTTTAAAGTGGTAGCATCCCTGAAGAGCACATACTATTTGCGAATATTCAAGAGTTGTGTTGTAAATTTCAATATATTTCCACAAGAGCTTATGATGGGAGATGTCAATAAATTTGCCCCAATCGAATCCAATGATAAATGAATCCATGTTTAAAGAAGCTTCTTAAATTTTTAACTATCATCGTGGTACTTAAGGGAAGAGGATTTCCTTCTGCAGCTTCCTTTTTCGACCGACCTCGAGTGAAACTGAAGTTTGCAATTTCCTCTCAATCGAAAAGAGAGGGCCCAAGGGGTCCAAAAATAGCCCTTGTCTCAGCGTCCTATTCCCATGTTAGGGCGTACAGGTAAAAGCTATAAGCAAATCAAGAGAATTCATGTGA
This sequence comes from Xenyllodes armatus, assembly GCA_034699765.1. Classification (NCBI taxonomy): domain Eukaryota; kingdom Metazoa; phylum Arthropoda; class Collembola; order Poduromorpha; family Odontellidae; genus Xenyllodes; species Xenyllodes armatus. The sequence goes on from JAQIYE010000076.1 coordinate 4,919, forward strand.
TGATGACAACCAAACCCATTAAATACACGCTAATTAATGAGAAACACTTTATCACTTGAGAATTTAAACTCTCATATGTTTTATTCTAAATCCAAACCCATTAGGTTTCCAAATACAGAAATTAATGCAATGGAAATGAGACTAAGCAAATAAATAAATACTAATAAAATCCACCGGACCGGCCATGAGGTTAGGTGACTATTAGTAGTCATGCTAGGCTCATTGTGAGATCTCTTCCTAATTAGTAGGTCAACCATTAAATTCAGTTAATTATTAAATAAATAAAAATAAATTGAAATTCAAATGAGGTTTCTCAATTTCCAAAGGAGCTTTCTTAATAAAATAAATTTTGATGGTGAGAGAGAGATTTAAAATCTCTTACGTTTAAAGTTGACTTCTCTTGGCTAATTCGTAATTATAATAAGAGTCATTTATGACTTTAGGACCATAATAGATAATTAATGTTCGATGGACTTGAAAATTCATCTTTCATTGATTATCCATTATTGTTATTATTAAAGGATCTATTGAATTTTGGCCTTAATAAAATCCCTTCATTAAAATTTACTCAAGGCAAGGGCATATTATCCCAATAATTATTCCAAGCAGGTGTGTTATTTTGTACTTGGGATTATTCGACTAGGAGGTACCAGGTACCCTAGATGTAGTACTTTGTTTGTAAGGCTATCTTCAAAGACTTTGCCCGACTCCATTGTTTTCCCTGAAACTCATCATCACTGGGTTTTCGTGGGTTATTATTGTATTGAATGAGTGAAGTGAAGTACGTGACATTGTTCTTGTTTGAAGGTTATTTGTGGCCCTTCAATAGCAGGAGGCGTGATGAAGACGAACTTCTCCTAATCAATTTCTAATTTGCCAATGTCAAGTTGTAGACATGAAATAGAATTACAAATTTGGACTTTACGGGCCCCTAACATATCGTAGTATGTCTGTCTGTTGGTAACGAGGATCTCTTAAGTCTCATTCAAGCACTGCAACGATTTAACTGAAATTTTATTTCCGGTTCATTAATTAAAATGAACTCACGATTACTAAAAGAGTATAAAGTACAATAATGTGTTGTATATCCCCGAGATTGTCATAAATTTGCTCAGCAATTAGAAGTTTAAGAACAAAGAACTTACTCATTTAACAGTTATACTGCATAATCTTCATTGACAAATACTTTAGTATAATTCAAACTGCTATTGTTCCAGAGAAGTTCTTCCTGCTTTACAGTTTAGTTTACTTGTATTTGTGTTGTGTTAAAATTGAGAGGCTGAGTTCGTGCTACTTGATATGCTATTTCATACACAACTTTGCTTCATGTATGTGCAATTGATGCATACTAGGAATGACTCCATCCAGCATATTTACCTTTAATGATCAAAACAAGTTTATTTTGGAACCCTTTCCATAAATTACTACAACAAGACCATTCATGGCATTTGAGTCGAATTCCTGTAGTTGAATTTAAATAATATACTTATCAGATGCAACAAAAATAAAAGGATTTCATCAAAATCTAATCTAATTATCCAATCCCAACTTTCCAAACTTTAAAATTTGCTCAAAGTGTAGTTTTTGAAGAAAATACTGCAATAACCCTGAAAGGCACAAATTACACGTTTAAAGTCTAAGAATGCTAGCCCTCATATAGAAAAAAGAGAGAGGCTCATCTCATATCTCACCTTGACAATCTAAATATTATAATTATTATTACTGGGTTGATACAAAAATGGCAATTACAAACTTAAGATTTGAGACAAATGTATGTATATGTAGTCCAATTTGGGGATAAAGGAAGGGCCGCTTCCTTCCTTCCTTTATCCTTCATCTCCAAGCATCACCTCATACAAAAAAAATTCACAAAATCTTAAAATTCAAGATCTTTTGAAGAAAACCTTTGGAATTAGATTGAGATGAAGGTAAACTACAGTATCCTATACATGAATGAGATGAATGATATGATAGGGAGTAGTCCTGTGATTCTGAACCTGCATTTTAACAAATCTTCTTCTTTCAATCCTCTAAGATTTCATCCCACAAAGATCTCTTTTTTTTGTATTAGACTACAATAGAATGATGATGATAAAGAGGGCTGCTGAGGCTCTACTTGTTTCTCTTATTTTTCTTCTTCATCTTTGAGTCTCTTAGTCTCAACCCTTTCCTTTAGCCCACAGTTCATCTCAACCATTTCAAGAGATCGCACATATTCAAAACTAATTTGGATCCACGACGGAACAAGCTTCTCAAAAGAACAAAGACATTTACAAAATACAAAACCAGTACCTGGAACATTCTTGGATAAACAGGTGTAGCGGGATAACCACCACAAAAACTTTTTTTTTAAAGGAACCCTTAATTGGCTCCAGCCCAGCCCCAGACAAACATTCCAGAAGGAGGAGGAGGAAGGCCGCAGGCTTCGGGTTTCATTCATTCATTCATTTACTAAAAAACATGAAGGATCAAAGAACAAAAAGGAACACAAGAGGGTTGGAGTGGAATGTTTGAAAAATCTCATCATAATAATGAGCTGACACTCAAACCTCATCATCATTACATCTTATAAGGGAATGGAATTTCAAAATCTGGACTATTAAGGGCAAATAGGAAATCAAGCTCTTTAGGTCTGGAGAGATTCTTTTGAGACTTCTTAATGTGTTGTTTTGTGGACTGTACTTACAATTATTAGTTAGTCCACATTTCCCAGAAAGGAAGTAATTAATAACTTAACCGCAGTAAATTCAAGAACCATGTTGAATGTGTTAGATTGATTTGAACGAGGTACTCAAATAGAAAAATTTAATTGTTATTCAATGAACATTGCATTTGACACACATTCGGATTCCTTTTGGCCTTCATTTGGATTTTTTTGTGTGGGGAAAGACTTGAACGTGAACTTGAGCTGAGGCGAGAGAAAGAGGAAGAAAGAACAAAGTGTTTTATCCTTTAGAGAAAAACAGCGTTAATTATTTTGTGGTGATAGTGTCCATAGGGGCATTTGTTTACTCAACGGCCTGCCAGATTTGGATTTGAGATTAGGAAGAATTTAAGAAGACGATTAAAACATCTAAATCCTTTGTATTGGATCATTAAAAACTTTAAAGGTAAGTTAAGTTGGTCAAACGCTTTAAGGTTTCCTCTAATTTTACTTCCTCTGATTTTATTATAACCATTAATTACTTCAAATTACAGAAGTTTAGGGGAAAGGGCCAGTGTCGAACGGAGACCAAATTGGCAAGTCCCTTCTCAGGGTCAATGAAATTTGCTCTGTTCCTGACCCAGTCATACTAATCCTGTAGACATGACAAAAGTTCACAAACAAACATAAAAAGTTGTTTAAGTTGCGGAATAGACATTTTTTGAGGTCTTGGTCAGGTGTGGTGGTGGTAGTGACCAGAGGAGACATGACTCTCTGATGATGGCCGACAAGGACAAGGAAGAGGTTTCTAATGTAGAGCAGTAGTACAAACACACAAACAGAAAGTTCCTAAATTGTCCTCAACCCAAAGAAATTTCATTGTATTGTTGTACAATACGTACAATAAATGAGTTTTAGTCGTCCCTCCAAGAAGATAAGGTTCATTCCATTCCATCTGAAGAATGAATTAGATTTGACACTTTAGAAACTACAAAAGTCACGATCTCTCAAACCAAACTAGTTAGTAAAGTTTGAAGCAGGACATTTGCGGGGGCAATCTATTGTACTGATATAGTGAAACTTGGGATCTTGACTTGAGTGAAATCACATTTTGCAGAAGAAAAAATATCATCATTCTATTGTTTGAAGGGGGGAAATATTTATTTGTAGAAAGGTTTGCGTTTTACTAATGAGATTGCTCAGAATCCAAGATTTCCGGAAATCTCACCATTATAGAATCTCATGACCTCTAAATCTCACGGAATGATTTTCAAGCCTTTGGATTAGAATTTCTTGTTTTCTTTTGTTTTCATATTGTCACCCCACCTTGACTGGGATTATAGAATTCAACCCTTTTCTTTTAAACTCAAAAGTTATTTAAAGGTATACTATAATTGAGTTGACATAATACTTTTGGCACTTGACGCTATTACGAATTGAGTCTGTCTAAAGACAAGAAAGAAACTATGTAATCTTAACCTTAAAGATCCAATGGGATTTTTTTTTTACTTTTGTTACATTTTAAGAAGGGTTCAAGGGATGGTGATGATGAAAAGTATCTGTTGAATGATTATTTTAGAGTACCATGGATAATTGTCCTCTCTTTGTCTTTTACCTTGGCTTGGGTTGGGTTCACGTCAAATGTAAAAATGTTACGTTTAAATCAACTCCTCCATCATCATGGGACTGTGAATTAGTAGGCTCCTTTTGAAAATTTACAGACTTTGAAAAAAATGAGACTATGTCACGGCGTCATGGACACTTTAACATTAACAGTTACTTATTCCTAGTTATCGTAAGTAGAGTATTTTGAGGGGATTTGGGGGGTAAACCATAACTTAGGATGACTCAAGAGGTTTTTTGTTATTGTTGCCAAAAACTCTTATTATTTTTATTTTGATCAAAATTTATCATTTAATTAAATTGGTTCAAACAGTATTAGTAATAAAAAAGGAAATGGAAAGAAACTATGGAGAAATTTTGAGATTGACAATTTAAGCCAATTTGGAGAATAGTTTTTAGAAAATTGGGTTAAAATTCATCTATATCTCGTACTTGAAGTGTTCTAATTGTCATGGCTGATCGATCATTTCTACAAATCAATGTAAATTGTGGATTACTAGCTTATTTGATAATTTTTATTTAAATCTGGAATTAACTGGGAAAGTTTTAATATACCCAATGCTCCCTTTTTGCAGTTGTAAATGACCTAATTCGGGTACAAATTGGAAACCTATTCAGTACTTTAAACTTGTTCAATTCAAAAGTTACTTGAATTTTTAAGGGTGTGATCCATAAGTCTGCCATTGCTTATACAGGAATATAATTTTAGTAAGTCTCTGTAATGATTCACCGTTTTCTGTCAAGACCTTCTTTTCTTCCATATTGATTTTGGGCAATTGTATACTTGCCTATTACTACCTTGTTCTTTTATTCCACTATTACAAAATGAATTAGCTATGAAAAACAAACAATTGTAGGACTATGGCAAAATAATAATAGTAATAATAATAACGATAATAACAATAATAGCTGGTGTCTCAAAAAAGGAGGAACGATTCTTATACAGATTAGGCACATGTCTCATGGTGGACTGCCTTTTTAGATTCTGGGCTCTTATAGTGAGTGATCATGATTTTTCCTTGATCCCTCTCTCTGATTATGATGATTATGGATTTCTTGCAGAGTCGGATAAAATTTAGTAAATCCAAGTTTGTGGTAAGACAATAATAATCTGTGCAAATCGAAGTCAGTCATATAATAATAAGTAGCTTAGGCCATCAACATGTTAGTTTTAGTCTGTACTCTCCTTACTGTGTTAGTAAGACCTTTGTTTGTTTAGACTTACAAAACAAATCATTTTTGTTTTCCTATAATTTTCCCTCAAAAATCGAAATGAGCCCACAGATCTGTGTTCAATTCAGGAGAGTATTGATCCTTAATTACCAGGTTAGGTTTATCCCATCATGTTTCCTCTTCTGATTTGACTACAGACCGAGACTCGAATAAACAGTAGTTTAGCAACACTATAAAATACAGTAGGTTCACCTCAGAGCAAAACTCTTACTCAATCCATCCCTGTAACTCTTCAGATTGTGACTGACCTATTTATTTTCATAATTTCAAGCCCCTCTTAAAAGATCTAAATCTAATTATAATTTTAGAATTTTTTGGTGGAAAACAATTCATAAGCATGTGTTGTTTTGCTTGAAGTGGTATCAAATTATATTTCTTTCCTTAAGGGACACCAGAATAGTTGAACTTGATTTTTTTATACAAAAACAAATACGTTGGAAGAAGTATATAGGAGAATCCGGAAAGAGGCTGCTTGGAATTATTGTTAGTAGATTGGCTTTTCCCGTCATTGCTACATAAATGCATGCATGGTTAACTCTGCAGTTATCTTTTTCGTAAATATTCACTCAAGTTTGATATTGAGTATTCCCAATTTAGGAATTCCAATATGATGATTTGAAATCGTATTTTAAAAACATAAGCTGGGGCTAAGACATTGTTGGTGGCTCTCGATTTGTAGACAAAATGGCAATTTGTGGTCAGGTGTAAACTAAATTATATTGATTTCATAGTACAAAAGCGAAGTAATGGGATGGTCATAAGGATTTGATATTCAAAGTAATTTACAAATACACAATACTATTATGATCGAAAAATGAATGCTCACGGATTTATTTTTCCTAATTGCAGAAAGTTTATTTAGTAGCATTCGCATCTGAATGATCCTCTAAGCAATAATTTGGCTGTGTCTCTGAAGTGCATAATTTTAAGAATTTCAAATTACATAACTGAATCTGAGCAAAATTAAGTATTTTCCATATTTTGTCCAAGAGGATGAAAGTAGGGGAAACGTTAATACAACTTTAATGAAATTTGCCACAACGATGAGTATATTTTGTGATTGTTTCCCATCACCCCATGACTTTGTCATGATAGAGTGTCCAATTCCCATTAATCCTGGGACACGGACTTGTCTCCTACAGTGCTGTCTACTGTTAGTTGTTCCTCCGCTAGAATGTACACGGAACACAGACATTACAGATTCTTCTAGGTATATTATTGTTAAGGAAGTTGAATTAAGACTTGTCATCCCAAGTTCATTAACATAGACTTACCTTTTTTGTGCACATGCAGATCCGATCATATATCATCCCTGACATTCAATTTAGATTTGGTCATCTTGAAGCATGATGGATAGCTTTATTCGTCTGTCTGTTTGGGCCGACATTCGGCTATGGTCGTGTTTGTATAACCGAGGATATGAGTTCAACTTAACAACTTAAGTCTTGTCAAGAGAAATATTAGATTTTTCGTACAATTATGGTTTTCTGGATATCCTAAATATAAGCAAATTCTTCAAAACGACAAATCCAACTTGTTGCTTCTTTTTAACGGTTCAACACGACTAGTACCGAAGGTATCATGCTCTTTTTTAGTCAATCGAGATAATTACGTTTATATTATAATACAGTCACACCGACCTAAAACCATCTTGTCCCCTATTTCTAAGAGAAACACATCTTGATTGTTGAGGACAAAGAAAGAAGGGGACAGAAAATGAGAATCCTGATCTTTTAGTGATTTTAGGCACTTTCAAAAGTCCAGTTAGATGGAAGGTCGGTTGATGCTGATGTTCTTAAGCCTCTAATGAGATCTTGATGATCAGGACAAGATTAAGTGCCTGTTATAGCAGCAGGACAAAAATGTAATGGGTTTAGGAAGATGTTGACGTGATAGCCTTGGATGAAGAGATCTCAACTTTCAATTCCGTTTTTTATTGATGACCCGATAACACACTCATAACTTAAAATCCACTGTGTGTATCATCCACTGACCTTGACATGGTCAAACGTTTACGGTTATGGTATATGTCTTAAGCCAGACAAAATCTATGTTTCTGAAGCATTTTCAAAATTATTTTAACCTTGGGCTTAAGAGTTACATAATCTAATTTGTATTTTAATTTTCAAAAGAACTTCAAAAATAAGTAGCTCCTAAGGTTTACTTTTTGAAGTAACTCCTATCACATCATCAATTTCATCATCAACAGATTCTTACAACTACTAACACACCCTAATTGATAAAAATTTCATTGAGTTTGAAGTATTCTAAAAATTATGGGGATATTAATAGCAAGCTCGTCACCAAATCTGCAGGGCAAATTTTATTCAAAATTTCCTAAAATGTATTTATGGTCATGTTCTCATATATAGTCACAAGTCAAAACTAATGACCTTCTAGTCGAAAAGGGCGAGCTCAGGGGGTCGGGAAGATAAATGTTTGGTCGTCTTTTAAAAATCCAAAAACATCAAAATGAGAAAAAGGAAGTAAAAAATAAATAAATCCTTGAATCCAAGGAAATTTACCTGAATTGGGTATTTATTGAGTTTGACATTATGAGACAAATATGAAATTATATTTATCCCAAAAATATCTATGCCAAGAATAATATCTCAAAAACACCTTCGATTTCCTCTACCAAAAGTCCTTGTAATAAATCCTTTGTGTCCTTGTTCACTTTCTCTACAGGTAGTCTGTTTTTGGGCCCAAGGTCTCCTCAAAAATAGCCCATCCTTATGATGCCTCATCCACCTATCACAAAAGCTACAGGTTATTTATTGGGGAAAGTCCAAGTGGATGGTGTGATCAGATCTGAAGTTCTGGGAACCCTTGTGGAGACACTCTTAGACTCATGTCAAACATTTGACCCAAACCGAAAACAGTTAAAATTCAATGAGTCACAAAGGTAAGGGATGCATTCAAAATTGTAATAATATTAAATTATAATGCAAATACTTAACCTTCTTTTTTTACAATTTTCTTCAAACCTATTAAAATCCTACAATTCATCAAGTTTGGTAGTCTGGTGGATGAGATGATTTTGTCTTCTCTCTCTCTTTTTCCTTGTGGTTGATGATGATGAGAATAGTTTTTGATTTAGATCCATTGTTTGAATGTCCGCAAGTGATGACTCACACTGTGAACTGATCTCATTTCTCAGACTTTATTATTTTAAGGATGGCAGGCTTCTTTCTCTTTGTAAGCCTGTCACTTACCTACTCGCGTCCATTTCCCACCTCGATTAGCATTGTTATTATTATTTTATTTGGAATCCTTTTATAATTTCATTAAGATTAAGACTCACTCCCTCCCTTGATCCTGGTTGGGATTGGTGGTCTAGGTGGATTTGTAACCTTAATCCTTAACCAACTCAACATGGGATTATTGTCCATGGATGGAGGTTGTTTTCTATTCAATTTATTATTGTGTACCTGCATTCTGACTCTGACTGGGTGGCATGGCAGATTTGTGGTTTTTTAAAAATGCGTAGGTGGGGTGCACCAGATAGATAGATGAATTGACTTGAAAAGTGTGGTAGGGTCCTAGTTGTGGGATATGACAAGATGAGGTTCCATGTGAGGGTTCCATCCATGGTCTAATAAATTTTTTAGTTCTCAGGGACAAGGGGTTCTTTCATTGAGCATCTTATAGCAATTCTGATGTCAAGGTTTTTTTTTCTGAAAAAAATATCCCAAGGCTTTTTCCAAATCTTTGATGAACACACAGATCTATTCATCCATACAAGATTACTACATTTGTGTGAATTTTCTAAAAAGATGGATCCATTACCGGGCACTAGTCTCCCCTAAATCGTCTTAATGCTTAATTATGTTTAGGTGTGATGATGATATGGGGCAAAGATAACAGTTCTTCCTGAAATTCTGGGTTACTAGTGTCTCCTAATTCATTCAGAGTGTTGTTTACCCAACAGTAGAGATGATGGTAGGATTTAAAATATCATGTTCAAGTCTCCCTATGAGGTCTTGTCCTCTCTGAATTGTTTGAACATTTCAGAAATGGATGTATGAAAAACACTCCCCACGAGTCTCCCACACAGAGAAAACAAAAACATTTATTAGCAAAACCCCTACTCATCCACTCAACCAAAACATGTGTTCGAGTTAAAGTACAAATCTATTGTTATGATCTAAATGGTTTAAGAGTTGAAGGAGAGAAAAGAAGGTGAGATGACAAGGATTCCAAAAAGGAATCATTAATTTTGAGTGCTCATCATCATGAATGATGATGTGGATGATGGATTGTGGGATTTTAAAAATTAAAGGTCTCATGTGAAGAAACAAAAGCATTTGAGTTCGAAGAAGCGTTGGAGGAAACATGAGTTGACCTAAGCAAATGTACCAATACGGTGAAAGAATGTAATTTTATAATTTTCAAATTGTCCATGATTCTAAAAGATTTCAGGATTTTCAAAGTAATAAATTTGTATTTGGCTGCCTCTTTCCCAGAGAACCAAAATCACCTGCTAAGTAATTCGAGTTGAAATTTGTATTTTTCAAAATGAGCAGAATCTCCTTTGCTAATGGAAAGATTACTTGTACGTATCATTGGAATCACAGAGCCATACGGTAGTATCACCACAAGGCCTTCCACATCATAGAATTACGGATCTCCTCTATTTAACATTTTACAATTTAACCCAATAATGTTTTTGGGCTCATAAGTAAATATGAATGCAGATAGGTGGAGAAGGACCCTCAGGATTGTAATAATCTCAAATCTCAAGATCACTCGATGAACTTTTTAGGAAGGATTTGAGGGTCAGGACGAGTAAGGAATTCCTCTTGAGTCCCAACAACAATCCTACTTTTTTCATCTTCTCAATTACATCTCCTATTGTGTTCATGAGAATGGGATGGGATGCAAATAATATAATGCTGGTGAAGGATAAAGCCAAACCACTATGTAAAAAGACCTGATAGTACTATGATAATAAGCCTGATTTTTGAAAGGAATTCAAAGTACATGATCTTCTCAGTCTTTTCAATGGCCCCAAGATTTTTTTGTAAATGAAGATGAACCTGCAGGTTCTATTCTTTTATTCTGTCCTGATAAGAATGAGTACACAAAGGATTGTAGGCACAATAATAAAAATATTTAAAAAAAATAAGCTTAAACACAGGATCTCTGATCTGTATATGGTGGTTTGGCTGGTTGTGTGAGTTGAATGTGGATTAGGTCTTTTGTTGTTGAGAAGAAATTCTTTTGATGATGTTGAGGAACTGGGCTTACCGGTTACTTACTATCATTTGAAACCCACTTATCTGTAGGTTTAGAATTAAACATGGGAGAGCTTTTAAGTCCTTTTGTTTCCTCATGGAATAATTCCAATAAGGTCAACCTGTTGATTAAGCTCAAGCATTGTGTTTAGACAAAGACTTATTCACGAAACCATATGATTCTTACTACTACTGAGTCTGAGATATGAATTTGGTACCGTAAAGTAAAATACGCCAAGGTCAGTAAAGGTCACATAAGTAGTACAGAATTTTTAATTTACTCCTTGGCGAATAGAATTTAATAAGAATAATACAGAATTTGTCGACTTAGCATTTAAATAATCCTTTGCTAATGATATTTTTTTACTATTTATAGAGTCATCGTAGAATGTTCAGAGAAGGGACTAAAATTAACATCCCCAGGATTCAAATCCTCTTCAAGATCCAAGGATGAAGGCTTCGAGTCAGACTCTGAGTCTCTCCGTTCCATCAAATTGACTGAGTCCGGTGTAGTTGACCTCTCTGAACTAATTGATAACCTGGAACTGAATTCCTCCAAAGTGGAGTCAGAGACTGAGAGTGGATCCACACAATTAATCCATTCATCCTTATCCTCTGGAGTTTCACTGGACAATACAAGCCTATCCAGTTCCACCCATTTACAAGTCTCATCTGATGACTCAAATTCCTCATCTGGAAATGGATCCGATTCCGATGAATTTTGCATTTTGCCCTCCACCCCTGTGGATTCTGTAGGTTCACGACTCGGAGATTCACCTCATGAATTTTGGGACCCATTACACAATTCAACCCCATCCCCATTTCAATCATATCCTATTGAAGATGTTTTATTTTGTCATTCTGATTCCATGTATCCCTCAACCCTGGTTTGGGTTGTAAGACAGCTGTCCAAAATGATAGCTTTGGTGACGGCATTTCGAACTCGAACTGAGGCTGAGACATTTTTTCAAGCTTATAGGGAACTTCGTGTCCTCCTCAAACCTGTCAAACATAAAATGAGACTTGGGAGTGCTAATCATTTGATACCCTCAGGCCCATCTATGACCCTGGTCAAGAACTCAGGTCAGGAGCATGGTGGTACACAATCGACCTCCACGTCCCATCCACCCCTTTGGCCAATGGTCCTTGAAACTCTATCCAAGGATAAATTAAGTGATCCTGGAACAGACCCAAGGTTACTTAGCTCTCAAACTCAACCCCCCAAGCCAAATGGGTTTCCACAATTTGAGTTGTATGGAAGGGCTCGTCTGTCAACAGTTGGACCCAACAACGTCCAGTTTGAGAGTGGGCCACAATCATTAACCATCCGAGCAAAAACTGAAGAAGTGGTTGAGTCCTTAAAAGAGGACTCAGAGGATGATGATGACGAGGACGAAGAGTCAGAGGAAGAGGAGGATGTCGAGTCCGTGATTAGAGCCCCACCACCGCCACCGCCACGGAGGAAACCGACAACTGTCCTAACTTCAACTTTACCCGGAGGTACTGGCCAACGGAGGACCCTAGACCCAAACCTCACTTTAAGCAATAATGAATTAACATCACAATCCCTAAAACCCTATGTCCTTGTCCCGTTAAAATCCGAGAGTGTGACTAGTCCAAAATGTAGTTATCCCAAAGAGTCCTACTTGTACCATGTCATGGGCCGGAGTGCCTCGACCTTTGCCCCATATCAACGGTCCTTGACCTTCTTACCTCAATATCCTCATGACTCCTCGTCTCGAGGTCATCAAAGTGGTTCTGAGGTTCTTAGTTGGGGGAAAGGTGGGAAGGCAGTCATGGTTCCCTTTTCATCCTGGATGGAATATTCTGAAGCCAGCAAGGCTCAACTTCAGTCCTCAAGATCCCGAGGACACCTGTCTTCCAAGGGACGAAGGTCAGGAGGTTCAGGGAACCCATCAGCCCTTTCTCGACTTAATATGACTGGGAAGGGTGGAACAACTGCCAAAATTTTACTCCGAGACACTGGGGGTTATCATCAGAGTGGGATGTGGGCAACCCTTTCTCAACGTGTCAAAAGAAATCTTCGAGAGAAATTACATGGGATGTGGTCTCAAGAGACGGATGGGACCCTTACTCAAGGACGACCAAAGAGAAAACAACACAAGAAAGTTACTTTTAATGCATGGGCCACTGTTCAAATGGTTTGACCTCAAATCGTGACCCAACTCCTACTAAGTTCGGGGATGAGTCAAGAGGTTGGGAGAGCATGTTCGTGATTCCCATCTCAACCCAATAGTGTATTGGGATATGATTTTGAGAAATGAAGAAAACATATAGTCCATAAGCATACAGTAGTAATTACGAGAAAAACTAATCCTTCTGCCTTTTCCTTTTCTAGATAATAATTTTAGCATCTCGAGTCTTCAATAAAAAGTTTCAACAGTACTTTACGTGAATTTTATGTTTTGACTTCGAATGGAATTCATCAATAATAAAATCCCAAAATTTATACAATTTGAAGATGACCTTGCCTCCTTAACGACCCCTTCATTTCTAACTCAATTATGGGCTCAAGGCCTCCCAATTACCAAATTTATTAATTAGTATTGGCCCTTCATCATATTTATTTATGTATGAAGACGAAGAGTGTTCTTGTGGATAACACTTAAATTACCCATAGAGACTACAACAGAGTAAACTACAACTGCAATTAGAATGAAAGGAAACAAGGGACTCACGAGTTTCTAATTACGACTGTTTACTCATTTGTAGGTCAAATTGAGTACTCAAGATTGACTAGAGTCATAACTAGTAATTGTGGTTTTACGATGATACATAATTATGCTATTTTAAATTATTCCAAAAGCTCGTAATCGAAGTGTTTAAATTTAAAGAGCTACAAAATGACCAGTAAAAGTAAAAGCTATCCAACTAAGGTTATATAAATAGTAACAGTTACTGCATAATACATGTTAACATTTTTAATGTGGACTTCTTTATCGTTATTGATTTGTTTTGGCAAAACTTTCACTTAAGAATAGTAGGAAACATTTGAAATTCTAATTTCCCCGTCAAAATGTACAACTAAAAACCTGCCCCATGGACCCACAGATTCTCTAGGTCGTTAGAAGTGATACAAATGTAGTTTAAAGAGAGCATAAAACCATTATGAACCCTTATGAATTTCGATTTCTTGTTTTGGAGCCCTTTATTTCAAACACTTTTTTCGTTACAAACTCGTTAGCACCTTTCATAAATTGTGCCAAGTTAATTTGCAC
>JAQIYE010000077.1:0-18885 GCA_034699765.1 Xenyllodes armatus
TTACACTTTTACCCTCACTTCCTACTCTCGTAACTATTTATGATCTTCATTTGTCCTGGAGGTTGTCGGTATAAGTTGGAGGAGGGTAAAGACCTAGAAATTGTAGAGGCTTCTACAGTACCAAGAGAGAGAAAAACTCTGGACAAAAAGCGTTTATAAATCCCTGGGCTATCCTGTCCTGGTGAACTGGGTCTTATCGTTAGAGCTGGCTAAGAATTTCTAGTCAATAATCCTAAACAAGTAAACGAATCTCGATAGTTAATACTTCAGGCATTTACTAAACGGACAGCTCATGTTGTTCCTTATTGATCAGTAATTATAACTTTACATGTATTAAAAGATACACATTACGAAGTGTAGATGACAAATTTGCCGACTGAAATTTTTTTTAGAAAGTGTACCATAATAATGGTTGGGATCAGACAATAAAGGTTAACGTTTTAGGTTGAGCCTAGAAGATTGTTTAAGGAGCAGTCTGAAAAACCCCGTGATTAGACTCACAATTGTTTTGAAGATGTTATTCTGCTCTATTGGTCGTTCTATATCAAAATGTCAAATGTCCAACTAGCTTTGTCATTTTAAGCCAAAATACTTATATTTAAGCTTCTGTAAACGTTTGTACTCTTCCTTGGGCAAAATCAATTACACATATTAAAAGAATTGAACCCTTAAAGCTACAACTCGGGCTCGTTGAAGCACTAACTTTACATCAACCGTGAATACTTTTTCTTCAAATATCAACTCCAAAAGATAAATATTTAACTCTTTAAACACATTTTTACGATTTTCCACGTATCCCTTTAAAACTTGTCAATGTCATTCTTAATCCACAATCCACCCAAGAAATGAGGAATCAATTTTCCTCTTCTGCCAGTTTATAATTGATTACTAAGCTGGAAGCTGAATAAGGAAATAAGAAAAGTTTTTCAATTTTCTCCAGCCTAAAAAACTATTTAGGTGGGAGTGAAGTGAAAAGATAACGGTCAGAGTCAGACGGATCAGATCTCAACAGTGGCAAAAAAGTTATAATTGCATGGCTTAAACCGTGGCCTTAGTGGATTAATGCAAACATATATTTTTTTTAATTTGAGCAAAAATAATCCCACATCGTCTAGTAATAATTTTCGAGATCTAATTATAGAATAAAATTACAAATTCCATAGGATTACATCTAACAATGCTATTTTCTCTCTCATGAATTTCAGTGTGCGTGATCCGAGGCTCTGGGGATAACTCGACCTACATCACATCAACTCCAGCCGCCTCCTCTGACCCCTCCCTCCTCTCACATGTCTATGATGCTCATGCAAATGTGAGGTAAGAGGCCAAGTTTTATGCTAACGACCCTTTCAAAATTTGCAAAAAATGTGTTTCGTCATGTTTACAATATACTTTTTTGTTGTTGCTTTGTGTGAGTGTGTGTGTTAGAAATTAGGTCGGGTTAAGTACTTTGTTAAATATTACATTTTTATAGCTTAAAGGGAAATTCTTCTTGTCCAGTCCAGGACACAAAGAAAAGCTCCTTGAAAGGAGAAAAGTTTACAGTTTCTGGTCGGGATTTGATGTTCACGACAACCACTACTGAAAAAACTCATTGTAGTCTGGAAATCTAAAACTTTTTTTTAAAGCTTGCTTGTGATGACTTGAGACAGACAGGCCCCTTAGGTCTCAGCAGGAGCAAACAAACAAACATACTATTATATAGATTTCAAAACATGGGAAAAGTTTTTTCCTTTCCTACAAAGGGCTAAACGTATACTAAAAGTATTATACTAAAAAAGAAAGTTTGGACCTTCCATTTTCAAAAAGTGCCTTTTACATATCTTTTTGCAAAAAATTCTCAAAATATTCTACTTTTGAAAATCATACCAAATCCTTTGGGGCCAAAGCCAAAACAGACATTCTCCCGTAGAAGACTTGGGGAAAGTTGATCATCCTTTTTTCTCGTCCTTATCATAATATAAAATTTATATAGTTCAAGACAGGTTATACGGAATAGATAGAGGATGATGTTGTAGTGGACTCTCACATATACTTTCCCCATCATGACTTTCTCCCGGAGAAAATCTTTCACGCAAAGCGAAAATTTTCAGTTTTCCTGGTCTTTTCTTATTAAGGCTCAGAAGGTTTATGTATGGGATTGATGGTCCATTGTCCCTTACCTACACATACTTTCTTAAATGTATTTACTTTATGCATTTTCTTCTTCTGGTGGAAATTGGGTTGGGTGGGTTTTGGTGAAAGTCCAGGAGAAAGTCTTAAGGGAGTACGTTCCATACTGGTTTACCTTTCCCCAAGTAAGTGTGAATGTATCATAATTCCTTTAGGAGTTCTTTGGGCTGCTGGAAGCTCCTTGAACAATTGGATCCCATGTAGACGACGACTACTGAATATGTGTAGCTGGAGAAAGAACTTTTTAAACCTAAAAGCTTTGTCACATTTACAAATATGGGCGGAAATAATGTTCAGTTGGGTTAAGACTTTCAATTTTTAGGGGTTTCCAGTCCACTTTCCGTAATAAGAAGGTCAGAAAAATTTTGGCCTCACAGTGGTAGTAGCATTGCTTGTATTGTATGTGGCTATCTGATTTTATGAAGTTTTTCCAGTTTGGAATTTCAAAGCGAAATAAATAACAGGAATGATACTTTATTTGAATGGGTAATCCTATCAAAATAAAATCTGATTGTGAACCAACCTCATATTTTTCGGTCTTCTATTAACCTTGGGTCTGACAAAGGAAACAAAAACACAGCTTCTTTTCAGAAAATGTGATTTTTAAGAACGACCTGTGCTTTGTTCTCATTATCCAGCTTAATTTTGTATTTCAATGTTTTCTTTTGTGATGCAGAGCTTTTTCTCATTACCTTTGATGATAATTTTTGATGATTTTGTGTGTGTGGATATTAAGCTTTGAATCATTGAATCTAGACTGCATATTTATTTTTTCAAACAATTTAGTTTAAGCTTTGATTTCATACTGGAAATATCTGTTCCTGATTTATTCAATTTTTTGTGACTTCAAATTCATATAACTGTGGATTGTTTTTTCGTGAAATTAACCAAGGTGAGTCAAAGTGACCTCCAGGCAATAAAGGCAAGGTTGTATGCTCAAACCAGAGCACCTTGCCATGCGGAAGTAACAGCATATGGCCAATGTTAAAATAATACCTCGCGCTGCAAACGTAAAGACAAAGTATTGCTTGGTAATGGTAACTCTGAGTAATACAGTGGGTGTAGCAAAATCTATATATTCTTATAAAGCGTCATTTACTTAAGGCGTAAGATATGTATTTACCTTTCATCTTGATCACCACCCTTTTCAAAAATCTATGAAATGATAACACAATTACAGTCCTTTGTAAAAGCTTTCAGTAGCCCTTAATACGATATTTACACTCCTGGCAAAAAAATAACATAATAAATTAGAGCTACTTCGTTTTGGACAATTGACATAAGGTAAATATTTGAAACTTTCACTAAGCCTTAGCCGGAAGGAACAGGATATTTGAACGGTGAAAGTTGTTGAACATCACTCACTCAACTTTTTCTTTATTTTCCCCAACAGTCTACAAGTACAAACATTCAAGCTCTATATTACAAATATTGTACAAAAAGAAACTTTATTGTTCATCTGTCCATCATCATTCAATTCAATGTTTGTTAGCCCTGACACGGGTTGAAGTTGAGGAGGATTCGGACATAATATTTGTTTAAGAAATAGGAAAAAAAAGTATCCCCTCTTGAACTCAAATCAAACAAAATAAAAATACTTTCCCCATCAAAATCATTTTTTTTCTGTGGTGGATTTGGAGTTTTGGACAGATGTTTGTTATGAAATAATAGAAAGTGTGCTTTCTCTTGGAGAGATAAAGGGTTTAATGGGCTAAAGTAGTAAAATAAACTTCATTTTTTTGGCCCATCATTCAATTTTTTTTATTTCAATCCAAATAATCTTATTTTTCCTCCGTTTTGACCCATCTATCTGACCCTCGATGTACCATACCATAGCCAATGGGCTATGAATGGAAAGTAAAAAATCCTGGATAAGGATGGACAAATAATTGAGTTCTAAGAAAAAGTTTCGAACAAAATACTATAGTTGTTATATTTCGTAGAACTCATCATCCCACTTAAAATTTTGGTTGAAGAAACTGATTTTAAAAATAAACTTTTGACTTTTAGTTAATTATCCTTAAATCAGACCATGATATGACATTTTCTGGAATCAGAAATCATTTTGGTTGGATTTCAATGTGGAAAAATCTATAAGATCCTGACATACCATTTCAAAAGCCCATCAAAATTGTGCCTCTTTGACTAGCTACGATCCTGCGAGATGAATTTTGACTATTACAATGGATGGAAACGATTACAATTCCAGGAAATCCAGCAGTTGCTATTTGTAAAAAGGACCAACCAGAAAAATAAGTATCTTTTCATCCTTCAAGAATGAATGACCCCCTGAACTCAATGTATTCTTGGTTTTTTTCCAGTTCCCAGAACCTCAGCCTTAAGTGAATTAGTTGCTGTTTCTATTAACAAAAAGGCAACGTTTTTTTTAAAAAAAAGAAGACTAACAGGAAATCTTTTGGACAAAAGTATTATGTAGTGGATAGGAATTGACAACAAAAGGTCAAAACTATTATTTGGGGAGAAACGGGAGGAGAAAATAAGTTTTTAGCCACCATTGGCTTGGTATATACTAACTGAAAGTTCAAAGTCACATAATACATTTTGAGAGCCAGCAAGGTCTCCTATTTAGCTTCTCCAGTTAAAATCCCTGGTCCACAAGCCAAGTCCTAAGACCAACACAACACATACAAAGTTTTTTTGACAAGTTGGACCCAAGAGCTTCATAAATTAAGGATACAAATGTATCATCACTTCCGTTTTCCACAAGAAGGGGCAATGGTTTTCAAGGACCCTAGTGTACAAAACCCTTATCCATGTTATTACCACAACTTTGAGACTAATTTTGAGGGCTTGAGGGAAAACAAAATAGCCCCTCAACTCCCATTCATTAAATACTGTTAAGAACAACATATTGTTCTTGTCTATTTTAATCTCTTTTCCTTAAAAGGTCGCAAAAAATCTTATTATGCAATTTTTGAGCGCTTGAATCTATTTCGGCCCACCTGAACCCTGGAAGCTATAGCTAGCTCATTTGCGCTTTTCTCCTCCTTCATGACCACTTTTCATTTATCAAAAAATGTGGACTGACGGACGTATCCTGTCTTTTAAAGAAAGTTGGTCCTTATCGGATCGCACTTGGACTCACAAAAAGTCGTATTTTTTACCAGAAAACACACAAAGTAAAGATATAAACTGGAGAAGACAAGACAAGATGCCAAAACCAGATCTAGGAGATTTCTAACTATTCTAGCCTAGCCTTTGGGTCAGCCAAGTCATTATTATTGCTCCTTGTAGATATTACTTTACCATGATGGCCAAGGTCCTCCTAGGACCCTTAAAACACACCCACAGGGACTTAAGTGTTGAGTCCCGAGAGAGTTTAAGATGAACCCAGTCTTTTTGTGTTTGCTGCTGACAGAGAAGATTCTAATCTAATGTGCCTCTCAGATGAATATAGTGTTGCTGGATAAAAAAAATCTGCAGGGGAGAGGGAGGAATGGAGGGGGAAAACTTTAATGTTTTTCTTAACGATGCCAAAACAGCAAGATGTCCAAGTCCCAAAAATGCATAAATCCTCCAAGGAGGACCTCCTTGGTCATGTTTGTTCTATAATGGCTTTGGGTGTTTTCTTAGATTACATTGGACAGTAGAAGTGCCTCAGCTGAGTTTTATTATCATGAGGGATCATTATTATCGCAAACAACAATGAATTTATTTGGATGATAGTGATGATATGAATTTTAATAGGATTAGAATTAGAATGGGACCATTATAATCCCATATGCGAGTTTTTGAGTTCATTAGAATTTTTTAGAGGCTAAAATTTGCTTTAGAGGATTTTTTCTTGCTGTGGATTCTGTGTTTTATTTGCAAATAATTGTGTTTGATTCCTTATATTTACACTTCCTGCTACAACAGTTTTTCAAATATTTCTATTGTTTGCAGGCATCATCATCACAATAATCATCCGTGGGGTCCACACTTTGAAGAAAATCAGTTGAACTATACAATACGAGAGGGTGAAAGTACATCACTGAACTGTAGGGTAGGACTCATCGAGGACAAAGTGGTAAGCTGGTATAATTTGGTGAAATTTTAGCTACATTGTAGCAACTAGTTACAATTTCGTCGGGTATTTTTAGGGTATCTGAATCCGAACGTTATTTCCGCTGTTTGTTTTGGGAATACACCCTAAAGGGGCACAATAATATAACCATTTACATTTTATCTCATATTTGCAAATACCAAAAAGTAATTCAAGTGTTTGTTCAACGAGCTCGGCATAATTAAAAATGATGTACCCGAATATTGGCAACAAAGAGTACTTGATCCATTTCTGATAACATGCAATTTAGCGACTTTTAAGCAATAAGAAACATAAAATATTGTAATACTTTAGAATAAATATGGGTTAAAACCCAAATATTGACTTACTTTTACTTTGTTTCAAAATGTTACAAAATCCGAATTAGTTAAAAACCCTTTGCGAAAATCAGCAAGTATTTCAAAATACCAAAAAGCAACTCTCGGCTTAACTTGCAGTTTAAAGCCGTTTTTACATTTTTTGTAAACTGAATAAGCTTTTCCGGAGAAGGATTTTAGTTAAATGAGTTCTTTGAACTAAAAACTACAAAAAAATATCATTTGATCTCCTTTCATCATCATGAGTTGTGTTGTTGTAATCAAGGAGAAATGAAAACGGCTTTATTTCAAATCCTTTGATATTTTTCATTCAAGTATTTCCAGTGTAAATCGTGCTTTCACTCTACTGTTATAGTATTTCACAAAAAGATAAATAAAATGGGCTTGTTTATTTCCCCAAATAAAAAACGTGATGTGGAAATTGGGTTGATTTACCAATAATCCTGGACATTTATCCAGTCTGTAATTTGGTATTGTCATCCATGAGTATCTTACATGACCATATGTAACACGTAATACTTGAACCATTAAATCCACGTTTCTTCCTAGAACTTTATTTTAGGTGATCTTTGACCATGGTCCATGAGAAAGGTGGTAAGGTTTTTTTGGAGAACAAAAGGATGTTCCCTCAAAAATGAGTCAAAAAGTCATTTTAGAAATAGAATGGGATTGTC
This sequence comes from Xenyllodes armatus, assembly GCA_034699765.1. NCBI lineage: Eukaryota > Metazoa > Arthropoda > Collembola > Poduromorpha > Odontellidae > Xenyllodes > Xenyllodes armatus. The sequence continues at coordinate 7,230 of JAQIYE010000077.1, forward strand.
CTCAAGGGACTCAAATGGGTTTGGACGTCGTTTACTCCAAGTCTCTGGACATGAGTCCCTCGTGTCCTGTAAACTGAGGTTCCCAAAACAATTGTTGTCATCCGCAATCCTCCTGATTTGAGAAGGTGTAAACTGTGAACTTTGAGTCCACGGCCACTGTTACAGGCATTCTCTAAACTCTTACCTTTTGAGTTACATCGTGGAGTTTCTAAGGTGTATCTAAATACCTCGTGCGCTTGGGTTTGCGTGCTGTTCAAAAGCGCTCAAAAAGTATTTACCCAGGAACTTTCAAATATAAAATCTCTATAAAATTTTGATGTCCCTTTTGAGTTCTACAAATAGGACAGGAACAGATTGAGTTGAAGTTGTTTCGCAACTCAAATTTGAACTTTTGAGGTCATTTAAGATTTTTTTTTCTTCTGACTTCAGACAGAGACAGTTAGGTTGTACCCAGAGTGCAATTGTGAAGAAAACTTTCCTTTGTCTTTGTTTGTCCCTCCGGCAAAAAAAAAACAGAAAGTTTCTCAAAGATTTAACAAAGCATGCAATATTCTTCTTTTGTCTGACTCGACTCGGCTGTTTAATGCTGGGCACCTATAAAAAGTCAGATTCTTTAACCTGGCTGAATTAAATTTGAAATCCATTTGCAGCTTACAAACAACTCGAATCTCATGAAAACAAAGGAAGTTTATAAAATATTCAAATTTTTTAATTTCGCAAAGAAAAATTCCGAAAGTAAAATGTTTATAATTTTTCATTCAGTCCTCCGTGATGACAGAGCAATATTGTGATGTGACAGGACACGTTTTTCTTATTCTGTCGAGGAAAAGCAGGGCAGACTTTTATTTGGCACGTTTTAGCCTAATAGTCAACTTCCTTTTAAAACATATTTTTTAGAAGACATTCATTTCTTCGTATAATGGTGTTGAGGACTTCCGGGTTTGTTAGGAGTTTGAGCCAGCTGGATTTCAAGAAGAATCGCATTCCATACGGCACCTCATCTTAAATTTTGCACATTTATTACTACGAAAGCATAAATAAACTCCCGTCGAAAGTCCACGTATGAATTTTAAATTCAATATTCAAAAACCAACTCTTAATATTTTCAAATTTCCCTACGACCTACGACATTGTAAAAACCTTCATAAATTTTGAAGACTTGGAGTCTTGATCCTTTCACGAGCTGCTGACGCTGAAAACAATGCAGTAATTCATTCATAAAAAATTTACCCTTGTGTATGCATAAGGGCAGTATGTCAAGGATTCATAAGTGTGAATATGTATGCAGAAACCCTTTATTTTTCTGATGATAACAGATTTTGGCAATTTTTTGTAATTTTTTTTATTCAAAGGTCTCTTGGTTTCGTCGTAAATCAGAAGCATTGGATCTCCTCACCCTTGGAACCACGAATCATAGTTCTGACCCACGCTTCCTCTCAGACTTTAAGTATCCAAACAATTGGAGGTTAGCCATACGAAATGCGTCACGGACTGACTCGGGTCCGTACCTCTGCCAAATATCTACTCATCCACCAAAAATCCTTGAGGTTCAACTCATTGTCGAAGGTTTGTACCAAATTAATGCTTCTTTAGCTCGAATATTTGTGTTGAATGTGCAAAATTTGATAAGCTCACGTAGATACAATACTGTACTTAAGACTGCCACCACAATGCCTTTGTTTTCTCATGAATGCTGAAAAATATTGTATTAAATATTTTATATCAAAATTCTAAAGAAGCATTTCGAGAATGATCGGTCTCTAAATTAGGTCATCTCAGATTTGGGATAATCCATTTTTTTCTCATTCAAGTCGAAAATAATAATGCCTGCCATTATGTTATAACAAGGATAAGAAAGAGTGCCAATTTTTTTCGCGATAGTTTCCCCTGGAGCGAAGCTTTCTCCAGCTCAAGTCTCAATAAAAAATGAGCTCAATCCCTTTTACTCATCAAAATCCATTGCAACTTGTGGAAAGTAAGTAAGTTTTTATGGATTGTGATTGTGGTTACGCCAAACCAATGTCGGATTTTGGACCTGATGCCCTCAAGGGCCACTAATACTAAACTCTTAGACTTCGGATCCGACAAAGAATTATTATTACTGTCATTATATACGATTATTATTATTATAGAACGATGAGTGTCCATCCGGAAATAGGCTCAATTTTGCCCAATTTTTCTTCCTCTCATTTGTTCAATCTCTAAAAAATCTCGGGAAAAGTTTACACATTGGTCCAAGTGGTTATCGCTACATTAACCGAAATTGAATTTCAATTGTTGTTGGTCAAACTTGAGGTTATTTGTAGCTGAGAGATCATTGTTTTCAATGCTCTTTCTCCAGATAAGGGCTTCGTTGGCTTGAGTTGAAATGTCTCATTTCCTCAAAAAATTGTGTTCCAGAGAATACTGGTTCTGGAGTAAACAAACATCCAAAGAAAGTAGAAAATACGTAGTTGAACCCATTTACTTTGATGAGACCATTTTTCTGTAGGAATCCCTTCGTATAAACATTATTGCAAATTGAGTCTGAGTCTCTGAGTTTATTTAATTCTTTTTGGAACTTAATTCTCTAACGCGCTCACAATATTTTGGAGGAAATGAGAATATTTTAGGCCATCCTAACTACGGAGAGACATAATTTTATTTATCATTAGTTTTGCGAAATGGCAGCTTTAAGCTCTTCGTCCTCATTTGAGACAACTTAGAAATTGGTTAAATAAATAAAAGAAAGGTGAAATTTATAGGCTTTCTCACTTTCACTACACTGCACTGGCTGGACCTAAAGTGACCCTTCATTTGGCTAAAGAATGAGCAATAAACCATGACATTTGAGACTGAGACGACTTGTGTAAATAAAAGGACCTTTTGACCTGTCTGATTTATTTGTTTATTTACATTTTTCAGGAAAGGAACATTAATACTTGCTACTTTTGAAAATAAGCCAGTTCATTTTCAGCCAAGATTTATTTCTTAGCTTTAATTAGATCTCTGTAATATAGTCAGAATTAATGAATTTGCTGATTACATGAATTGCCCACTTTGCTTTGCACATCTTGTATTTACATTGTGCATAAAAATGAAACATGCGACTTCCTGGTTTAAAGTAGAATAAGTCCATGTAAATAAATATTTTCTCTCCATTAATTTCCCTTTATTTAGCGCCTGAAGTATTTATAGTCAACTCCAGAGGAGAACGAATCAGTGAGGTTCACCTGAAAGAAGGATCCACGCTCCAATTAATATGTTCAGGTGAGTGCTAAAGTATTTTACAAAATCTTTGTTTTAATTTTACAACTTTTATTAGACCTTCATTCATTTAGTGTACAAAAGTTTCCAAGGTCTCAGGAGACCTTTTCAAGGTTCTTTGTACGCAATTTTTGCGCGAGGTTGATTTCCGATTATTCTAGCCAAAGTTTTTGGCAAAGAAGCCGTAAAATGTTATTCAATCCTGAGTCCTTAAGGAACACTTGACAATTAGGTCAACCCATTAAAGTCTTGAGACTACTTAACCCTCAACAACCAAAGTTGGCTGTTGGTTTGCTCCCAATCACTTTTACTGATGAGTCTATCTTATATGAGTCTCCACTTGCTAAATGCCAAACAGATGCTCATGCAATGCTTGAAGGTCTAGTCTCCAATGTTAGTTTTTGAAGGACCAACCAAGCAAAATAATAGATTTGAATGGCCCTTGAACCACTTTCTCGTCGCTTTTCTCCTAAAACCCCGAGACTTGACTTAAGCCCTCCCTTCCTTTTCAAGTAATTAATTCTCAATCATTGTATATTGTATGTGATCTTATATCCTCATGGATTTTGAATGTATTGGGTCATTTCTTCACATGCACGCATTTAGAATGTCCAATTAATATTTATTTAAATCGCGGAGCCGATGGGCGTTGGAAAGCCTTGCCTAAAATTTTTGTTGGAAAATAGTTCTCTCCAGTCCCGAGAAATTGTAATTTTTTGAAATCTAGACTCGAACACGACAAAAGAGTCCAAAACGCAGTAGAAATACTCATTCTAACATATTAATTGGATTCGTACATTTTTATGAATGTTTGTCATCGAATTTCGGATGCAGCGTTTGTGATATCAAGCTTAAGTCAGAATCACAAACTTGAATCCAATCCCACGAAAAGGATTAGGACTCGGACTTCGAGGGTACAAACAAACTGTCTCTTTTAGAGAAAGTCCTATTCAATTTGGCCAGGCCTGCCTGAGAGTAGTAACTGGAGCTCCTCTAATCTGAAGTTTTTCTACAAACCCTACTCTCTTCCTCTCCCTTAATTAATGTTAATGAATTCGAAACAGGATTAATTTAACTGGGTCCAAATATAAAAGGTTGAGCCCCTGAAGGAAATCTGAAAACAATTATTATGGGATTACTGGAAGAAAGGGAAGTCCCAATGGACTGAATGGATCAAAGCAGAGGTAGAGAGAAGTGTAGAAACACAGAACCGACATTCGACCCCAACTGGTATTCAACTTACAACGAGTCCGAATATATCTTTGATTACTCGAGGCTTCAGTTTCAAACCCAAAAACAAAATTTGAGCTTTGGTTAAATTAAAGGGACTCGGACTTGAAAAGAACAGAATTTTTGAGGTTCTGGTCTAAACTCCCTTCTTTTTCATTATTCACAAGGGTTTATTTATTTGCATTTATATTTATTTCATTTCATTGTTGTTTATTTGACCTCCTCTTCAGGATGATGGCTCAAAGGGTTAAAGGGGAGGCTCATGTTTCTTTATAATGTACAGAAATGAGGACAGGTTAAGCTGTTTTTCCTTTTCAAAATATTTTAAATACTACGAACACACGGTCCAGCCTCTCTCCTTTCTAACTTTCCCTCAGAATTGAAAAGACATTTTAATGGCCTTTAAATTTAAAGACTTGTCTCATTCTCATCCCATTGTTTATGTTACTTTTAATTTAAATGAGAATGTTTTGAGGGTGTAAATATAAAACAGGAAGAAGCTTAATTAACCCAAAGATCTGAACTTAATGGGTTTCTCCATCAAATCAAATAAGTAATTTACCAAGACCTCGTGCAAATATTTTGAAGATCTTTTGCAAACGATTAAACCATTTTCAATTTCTAAAGTCCAATACCTTGTTTTCTTCAAAAACAAGATTTTCAAAATCAAAAATTGAAATTTAATGCAGGGGCATGCAATTTTGACAAGTTTTCTCAAAGTAATGTTCAATTTAGATCAAAACTACAAAAATAGAAGTTCAAATAGTTTAAAAGTCCAATCATACCTCAAATTACAATGCAAATCGTCGTTTTTGCAAAAAATATGATCAAAACCCAGATATTTTCTTCTGTTCGCCCAAATGAATATATGTAACTTGAATGGATTTTTTTCAATATCGTCGAAATATGACTCAAGAAACCTTGTCTGACTTATGATGATGTGATGTGGCTCTTGTTTTCTGACTTTCATTTATATTTATGTTCTACAACTTCAACTTCAATCGGGACGGAATTTCATCATCTCCATCCTGGAAAATTCCTACCATCTAATGACCTGTACTTGCACGACTATTGACTATAGTGACCAATGTAAAGACCAAGTCAAGGTCCGTGAGTTGGTTCTCTAATAAGACGCTCCTGAACCATGATGTGATTCGTGGGGGTGTGAGTATAAAAACTGACTTGACGTCCGGGAGAGCAAATTCAATTCTCCGAGTTGCCTGGGTCACTCGTAAGGATGGTGGGACATATCTTTGTTCAGCCCCACCACAGAACGTGACTGTGACTGTCCACGTCCTTAATGGTGAGTTGCGATATGATGACCTCAATTTTGAGGGGTTTATTAAAAAATGGTTCAAATATTTTTGGAACTCGATGAAATATCATGTATGTGGGACGATGACAGAAAGTTTATCTCATGACAAGATTCAGTGTCCGTAATGTTTCTGAAATGGGAATTTCATTTAAGCCCAATATTAATACTTTCAATGTTTGCTGAATTTTCACAAAATATTTTCGCTTGTTTACATTAAATATCTCGTAAAATCCATTGTCTTCTATATAATTAATTGAATATATCAAGGCAAATACCACAATCATAATTATAATGAGGGGATTTTGGATTCTATTTTGATGTTGACAGGTGAGAATCCTGCCGGGCTTTACCATAATGATGCGACAAAGGTGATGAGGTCACCTGATCCCTGGCTAAGGGTTAATCTTTACATCTTGAGCGTATTCCTAATATTCTGGATTTCTCAACCAAGGGTTCAAGGTGAAATCAGCTAGGTTTTGGTCCAAAACTGACATTGTGAGCCGTTTTCGTACATGAGTTTCAGACGACCAAGACCAGACCTCATTAAAATGTTTGTTCACGCCAGATCGTCTTCAATTATTCTATCCATTTGTATGTCACCCTTCGTTTGAAGTTAAGGGCGTTTTTGTTTAACTTTCATTTTATTGAATGGAACGTAAAGACAAAAATAATAATAATAGCCCGTCAAATAAACATAAAGCCCTAATCCTCACAAAGCAATTTGATGAATAAACACATGAGAACACCTGAAAAGTTGATTACTATGTAAATGACTAAACTAAATGCAAACATTGTAATTTAAGTAATGTAATGACAATACCAGGAAAATTTGTGTTTTCGGTACTCCTAACTCACATGTACGTATATGTCTTGTTTAAGGATCCTGGAAATGAATTATAAATAAATTTTGGTGAAATGAAACACTTAGCATCCTGATGAATCGAGTTCAATTTTGGAAATTTAAAAAATGGCGAATTAACAGCAAATTTGCAAGGTATTGTATAACTGAAAATTTTGGCCAAACTCCGGATTAAAATTTTCTAAATTTACCTCATCCGCCACTGATTTGGGTCCTCGTTTATGTTTTTCTTATTTAACACAACCTCTTCCTAATCATCGTGCTGATGACAATGGGCCAGTGAATGACCACCATTGTCTTCTCTCAATGGGTGGCTAATGGAGGCCTTGAATGAAAATAGAGACTCTTCTTCAAAGGACATTTACACACGTCTCATCTCCTAATGGTTGTTCTTGTTAGTGCCCATTTCATAGCATATAACTATTCATTCATAGTCTCTTGTCTTGTCCCCAGCTGAACCTGAGTGAAAGCTCACTTTCACTTTTGGAGAAGACAATCAACAATTCTCTCATTTTCATAATTCTATTAACCACTCTTCTCCATTCTGAGGAGGCTTGAGCTTGAGCTGAAAGAGCCCTTGAGGACGGTCTAAATCTCATTAATATATGAATGAGGACCTAAATGACCTGGTTGGGTTGGGTCATAATGTGACCACTTGGAAATGGTCTTTGTGGTCGCAAATTTGGCCTCAGTGCTTGGAGATTTGAGAGAATTTTCTTCTGATCACAACCAGGGACACAGAGATAGTAATTTTTAGTTCTGTGAAAAAAAGCGTCCAATTGTAACCAAAGCCTGATATATAAATAACGTCCAGTAACGTAATTTTTCAAGAAAATACAGTATTTTTATTTAAATTTTTTACTACATCCTTTAAACACGGTCAGCTTATGCAATGACTTTCAGGTCCACGCTTTTAGATCACTTATAAATGATCAATAGATTCATGACCAGAATAATCAGGCTACTAAGGGTCGTGAGAACAATTGTATTCTCAAAAGTATACATAGACCCAGCCTTGCACCTCAATTGAGGACATGAACTAAAATATTTCTTAAACCAACGGATATCCTGAGCTGAGGTCAGAGCAAGGGACTCCTCACGCCAATGATGCAGATGATTCACGCTCTCTTCATTAATATGTCCAGCAACTTGAAGGAGACTCACAACGTCCAGGAGACACCTCAACCCACAAAATGGAAATGGGACATATGAATGAAATGGAATATCCCAATATTTAATAGCGCAAAATATAAGAAGGGCTGCCACGACAAGGAGGAATGAAGAGAACCAAGTCAGGTATAGACGAAAAGCATCATTGAGGAGGACCACTGTGACTTGAAGCCTTCGATATGTTTTTGGAACGATAGCGATCAGTTCCTGTTGTCGATTTGTGGCCCGCTCAATTCTATGGGAAATGTCAAAATAATTATATGCCAAAATATTATTAATCATGTCTGTTCTTACTTCTCACGTGACCTTTGACACTGGGCCTTGACCCAAACAAGAGCCAGGAACAAGATGACACAATTAAACGTCCAAATAACTTTCATATCCGTAATGAATGCATTCTCCAAGAGGAACCATGGGATCATTTCAATAAATGTTGCTGGTTCATCCAGCGTTGAATTACATGGGAGGAACAGGGAACTAATGTATTGTGGGGCACATTGAAGGCTAAAGACAACAGAAGCATGAGCTGGAGGATTAATGACAAGGAGGACTGCAATGCATAAGGTAATTACAGATGGCCAATCAGCCTTGGTCTCTCCAGTAACTGAACTCTTACGAAGTGTAGACTTGCCAATAACTGGAAAAAGTTGTCAAAAATAAGTAAAATTTTAGAAATCAAAGTTTACTTTGTATTTTTTTACCTCGTTCCTCATCCATGTACGTAAAAATTGCATTTGCAAATCGCATGATCTGATGTCTTTTGATAAGGACTTCATAAAAGCAAAGGACAGACAATGAATATGCAGCAAGCCAGGTCATATTCATAACCTTGATCCTTGATGGAACTGATTTATCTCCAGAAAATTGAAGGAATCGAACACCGAAAAATGTCCAAATGAATACGACACTCAGCATATGACCACAATACAGGATCATATGCCAAAGTGGGGCTGGACATAGCCTATATGCCTTTGGATCCCAACTAAATGGAAAACTTTTAAAGAAACACCCAAACCACATTATAAAACTAACAGCACGACGACTTGACTCTGATAACATGATGAAATGGAATAATTTATCCTGGAGTCTCCAGGATATTTCTATGTCCTAATGATTAATTTTGAGAAAAGAACGTTTTTTTGGTGGAGAAAGTTTGGAGAATGAGATTGGGATGGATATGCTTTATATAGACTAGGAAAACCTAGTTTTTCTTTGCAAAACTGACTTAATTAGAGACTTCACTAAGATTTTCATTAAAATAAATATTTAAACAAAAAACTTGACAGACTTCCAGAAATGTTGCATTCAATTTAGCAAGAAAGGATAAGCTTTCTAAAGGTACAATGTAGTGAAATCTTGTTTGCTTAATTGAAATGTATCAACTTAATGACTATTTGAACTTGGCATAATAAATGCAGTACTTTTATTTATTATTAGACGACAAAAGATTCACTTGTAAATTGGAGTAATTAACTTTTGGATTAACTAGATCCTTGCTCAAAATTATATACGTGTAATTATTTAATAAAGCAAATATTTAACTTCTTTTCAATTGCGTGGTATTTACAGAGTCAATTCATAATGTTTGAACTTTGCAAAATATTATAATTACTTCTGGTGAACTGGTGAAGTAAATATCTAGAATCTTTTGCAAAGTTTATTAGGGATCAAAATAATTCGAATGACCAAAATGGGTCTGGGACTCACGAATCTTCAATATACTCACGATCAGTAAAATCAAGACCATTAGGAAAATACTAGTTCCAGCCAACTGCCAGATCCCAGAAGGGCTTGATTTTTTTGGTCAAAATTGTTCTTATTTTACTCCAGCGGTAGCACAGGACCAGGAGGTTCTAAAAGTGTCCATTTTTTTGGTTTGTACAAATTTTTAGCACTCCGAACCATAAAACTGCACAATGAACTTTTATGTGGCTTAAGCTTAAGGCGTTCAACCTCTCATAATAAAACTATTCATTTAACAAGACTATAATTTTGTGCAAGGTTCTTTGCAAGGGCACCATATAACAATACAATTTCTATATTTTTTTTAAAGATTTCAAGCGTGCAAAAGGCCTCTCGTTGTCTTTGTATCCTACGACTTTTTGGGCTCCTTTGAAGATGCGCCCCTTCTTGAGGGATAATATTGCACCTCCGCAAATTAAACAAAGTTAGCTAAGCCAACCAAAAGTTTTGGGGTTCATTTCAAAGAAATGGAGTCTCAATTTCAAAACTTACAAGCACCCTGGCTGGAGGATCATAGGCCTATTTATAATAACCATTATCAAATTGGTGGCTTTGTTGGAAGAGCTTCCATGATTTCTTTATATGGAATGATACCCGGAAGAGAATGCTAAATTTTACTTCTCTGCTGCGGTAGGACCATACAGATAGAGATAGTCATCTGGAGCCTTTAAAAATAACAGATAACCGAGTTTGAAAAGTTAAGAACAAGTATTTCCTAGTGGCCGAATTCCCTGAAGATACAGTGATCGGTGGCGAAGGTAATATAGAATGATTAATATGCTAAAGTTACTTTTGATATTTTGAACGAACATGGTCCCCATATCACATACCCAATGTCAACTGTTTGTATTCCGTCTTATAGTTGCTGACACGGAAGCTAATCGTCGAGAGTTTCAATCAATGACAACCAGCCTTTCACAATACATGAATCGAATTCGCCATACTTTGTTCAAACCCATTTACCATATCGGAAAACAGATGGCGTGCGAATTTAAGACTCCGGAATCTGTGGATGCTCGATGGTTCAGAGCTGCAATGAGGGAGGACGTTGCTGTTGAGACTCAAGATGCTCGAATCAATGTAGACGTTACATTTTTGGACACTGGAGAGAGGAAATCTTTATCCATCTTTTCTGTGAGGCCTCTTCCACAGACATATACGTACACGTCAGTGTTAAGTTATCATCATATGGTATATAGCTAAATGCTAAGTCAAGGTCAACTTAATTACACCACCTCACATTCTTTTTCTTTAATTTAGTCATGCAGGTGTTATTTGTATGGCATTACTTCACCTGCACCAAGATGGACAAAAAGTGCAATCAAAGAATTTAAGGAGTTGATTGACCACGAAGAAGTCCAGGTTGAAGTTAAAACGCGGTAAGGGCTGGAAATCTGCATCTAAAATATAAAAGTGTAAAAAATTTAAGACGATTCTGTTTTCGAGGTCACTTATGTTACTACAAAATCACCTGCTGTTTGAAAATAGGATTCCATACATGGACTTGAATCGAGAAAGTGATCCATTCGGCTTCAAAAACGTTCCTTATTTGACGGACCTTCGAGTTAAAAATGGCGATGATGATAAATGGGAACATGTCGCAGAAATTCTTAACAAGTCTGGTCGTTGAGTCCTTTGGAATCCATTTCCTTACCGACCACAAGTCATTCAATTCATGGATTTGACCCTGAGTGTGGCAGATTTTATCCTGACGCCATTTAAGAAGCAGGAAGAGGAAATGGGAGAGATCAAGGTGATCGAATTATTCAGGCTCGCTCGAGTACATGTTGGAAAGGATGGACTTGCGCTCACCCTATCACTGAACAATATTAGACCATTCAATACTTTTAGTACATGGAAGGCTAAAGTAGTTAAATACTGTGTCTGTTGTCGAGCGGATATGACCCAAGGAAACCTCCAGACATTTCCCCACCAAAGGTCATGAAGTACGATGACCCATCGAATCAGACAAACCCCAAGGACCCACCCGTGAACCCCAGAGACAGTGTTCCGAGTGGTCATGACCCATTGCTTCTGTTTCCAAGCGACAAGGACCTAAGGAATCATGCCTTCATGTCCCATTCCTCCCGGCC
>JAQIYE010000078.1:0-18849 GCA_034699765.1 Xenyllodes armatus
GCATTATTGCATTGTCTTTTATTTAATCTTCAACACCCATGCAAATCTCATTTGTTGTCTCTCTTCATTTTTGGCGAATTTTCATGAGGGGGTTGGAGTATGGGGTAGAGAGAGATGAGAATGATCCAAAGGATTGAAGCCCAAAAGGAAGGGATGCAATCAGATAGGATTAAATAATAATGATCCGGGGTCAATCAGAGGATATAAAAGAGTTGACGACAGGTTAATTACCATTTAGTAATACTTTGGATCCTTCCAAAGTTCATCTCACTCAGGAATTGGCAAGTGGATCTCGTAGACCCTGATTTAACCCCATTTCCTCTCAAAATGAGGATTATTCTTGGGATCCTCTTAGTTGGGCTAAGTCTGAGCTCTGTCCTGACACAGGATCTAATTTCTAATTATGTAAGGATCCGTGGGGAACAGGATGAGGAGAATAATGGATACGTGATCACTGAAGAGGTTGAGGATCTATCCACCAACTGTATCTTCCAGGCTAAGAAAATTATTGAAGTTTGTGCTAATGGAAAGTAAGTTAATTTTCCCCTGAAATTTCTATTTTAGATTGATTTGGGAGAAATATGGGAAAATGAAATTTAGGGATATTTTTGGGGTAATGAAAGTCTCGTGTAAACTAATTTAGTTTCGATTTTTAAACATTAATTGAATTATAGGTAATCTGGATCCTTACTGCAATATCATCTTAATGATTTCTTCATTTAATTATTGTTTAGATGGGCAGTTTACACCAAGGACAAATACTCTCTAAATGCAACTGTTCTCTTTGTCCCAAACACTTGTATTGATGACAAGAATCCCTACAATATTGACCTTGAGAAATACGCTGATGTTCAATCAGCACGTCCCATTGGTCATTCTGATGCAAATGTTGTTCAACTAAGTGTCTACCAAGGGAAATTCTTTAAGGGAAAGTCCAAGGACTTTGTTACGAGCAAGAAAATTCGATTCACTGCCAATTCTGCTGTTGTGACTGGAGGAAAGAAATGGGTTCTTTACAAGAAGGAGAATGATACAAGTACTGCAGTTTGTCTTAGTCCAAATGGACTCTCTTATGTCATCCTGGAACATGAGGAGTTGAAGGAATTCCGTTTTGTGTCTGTGGACCTCCTGCCAAATTCGGATGATGAGTGTCCTCAAGGGTCAAAATCTATTATTATCCCTGGTGGAATTTCAGCTCGAAGTGAATTGAGTCATGGGATTCCAGTTGGAGAGGATCCAGCGACTGTTCATGAAGTGTATGAGCCTGAGCTGGAGTCTGGTCCAGTGGATTCTTTAAATAAGTGAATGTCATACTTTTAACTTATTTATTCCAAAAAGGAGAGGACCAATTTAATTTATTTTTTACAAAACCCGGAGAGAGACTTTATTAAAATAATTAACACAACCAAAAAAAATCCAGAAAAAACGATGAGCCTAATTCTTTGTTTTCTGATTTTGCAAAAGGCTGATGATTTGCAATCGAGTCTTAAGGTGTTAAAAGGTAAATAACCTTTCACAAATTACAGGATTTAAACCAGGTTGGAAGTTATATCAGATAAATTAAAGATTAGAGGCGACGATTTTTTGGGGCTCTTTAAAGAGGTTTATTTTTTAACCATAAATCAGGATTGTTTGGGAGTGACCGACCGACCATTGTATCGGAGGTTCACCCATGAAAAACCGGTCGAGTCCATATTGCTTTTAAGAAGTATTAAAAATGGGAATTGATAGGGTGAAGGGTTGACTTTATTTATGAGTTTTTGTAAATTTCTTATGTCGCATCATGTAATGACAATACTTGTAGTTGAGCTTGGAACTGAGCCAGGCTTAGGTGATCCTGAGACTCATACGTTATCACTTTGGGACTCTCAATTAAAATGAATCCATTCTGACTAAACCAGCCATGAGTCGCATTATTGTTCTGAAGGTTAAGGAAAACAAAGGGAGCAAGGCCTGTAGAGCTTAGGTGAACTTGAAATGAGGTTCCACCACCAGTCACTTTGTCCACCTAACAGATGCAAAAGTTAATCATGAATGATGAGTTCAGTAAAAATCAACAATTTAGTTTGACCCCCTTCCTTAAAAATAAAATTACCTTTAGGCTCGGATTTGGGATTACAGAAGTATTATTTGGATATCCAAGAAATAGGAAATTATCCGGAGCTCCAGGCATGGAAAGGTAAATGAAACATATTGAGACAGAATTTTCACACATTTCCAATTCGGTCCTTGGGATTACATAAACTTCAGTGGCTGATAATGGGGGCTAGAAAACACCAACTGTTGGCTGCTCAATGAACTTTTACATTTGGCTTACTTTTAACAGTGGTTACATAAATGTTAGCTTACAGCGCTGATATTAACCAATTTATGGAAAACTGGCGTAGTGGAGTCCAGGGTGAAGAGACGTATCGAGAGGGTTCCATTAAATCCAGAGGTCAAATCTGAGACAAGGTCAATCCCAACACCATGGTCATCCGTTTGATATGGTGAGATCAGGACTGGGGCAAAGAAATCCCTCGCAAAATAATGAAGCATTTTCCATCTCCCATTAATTTCTATTTATAAAATTGGAGGAATACATTTGACAGAATAGTCCAACATGAAATGTAAAACTTTTAAAAATGATAGACAAACCAATGGATGCCCAAGAAGCCCCCTCCCAAATATCATTTAATTGCCAGTAGAGAGCCCCCATATTTTGCCCTTCCCCATTCTCATAAAGATGACCCTTGAACCTTCGATAAAATTCCGTTTGAGTCTTGACTGACATTGCTTGAGTGATTTGAGCCATGTATAGGAGCTTAGGGAAGGCCAGAGTAGAGTTGACCTCTGGAGGGAGAGGAAAATGTTGTTTGATTTGAGCTAGGATTTCTTCTTGACCTCCTGGATGGTGTTGACGATGGTACATCATGGATGAGTTCCATGTCCAATCCAGTTCTGGATCAGTGCTCTTAATCAACAATTGCATCAAAATCGTCATATTCATTTCATGGAATATGTAAAATCAGGAAATTTTGAGAATTTATTCCAAAAGTTTACAGTTTTAAGTGTTTCAAGATGAGGCCATGACTGGTAACCATATTCAGAGGCAAATCTTGTCCTTGGAAAAGCTTTCCAATTCCAACCATCACTTTTGTAGTCATAAAAGTGTACTGAATGAGAGTCAGAGTCATTATGGAGAAAATCAAAAATTGTAAATTTTGTTGGGCTTGCATTTTCTAAGCTCATATCATGTATACCCTGGCTCATATTCATTTTCGGTAAAAATTATTTATTAAAATAATATCTCACCATCCCCATAAATAAGTGAATATGGATTTTTGGCAATATGACCCTCAGCATCACTTCCCTTCCCATTCGTCGGGCTTGAGGTTAGACATGCCCTTGATGGATCCAGTTCATGGACATAAGCCCGAATTGTGTCCACGTATAATTGAACATAGTCTTTCGCATAAGTACTGAAATTATTTGCTGTTCCATACCAATTTCCACGGAGGGCTGCTTCATTCTGAAAATTACAAAACAAATGCCACAAAAATTCAGAGAAACAATTCTGAAAAAGAACAGAAGTTATTTGAAGGGTGAATGTATGCTAGACTTTGATGCTTATTTTCAATTTAAGAATTAAATGTAATAGTACACAGAAAGTCACAAGATCAAATACTCCTCGAACTGCTTGAGCGAAAGCTATGTCAAATAAATTCGATTGATTGATTGAAATATTTCGTACACTTTTGGGTCTACCTCATTATTTGCAGCCCAAATCACTATACTAGGATGAAATTGAAGACGCTTCACTTGAGTCTCAACTTCCTTTCGAACACTCCCAAGGAATTCCGGTGTGGTTGGATACATTGCACAAGCAAACATGAAATCTTCCCAAATCTTGAAAATCCGACAACAAATGAACTTGGTCATTTTGTAAACTGGTGATTTCATACAAAAGATTATCTATTCTATAGTCTTGGTGTTTTGACTTTTACCATAATTCCATAAGAATCTGCAAGCTATGTGAGCGTGAGGCACATGGAAAAAAGGAAAAGGACATTTTCGATAATTTACTGTGCCTACATTTAGTTTGATCAACTCTTGCTAATTATTATTGTTGAGTGACCAACTTACATCATAGAAGAGGCCATGCTCATAAATTCCACCACCCCAGACTCTAATCATATTCATATTTGATTCTTTGGCCGAGTCAAAGAGCCATTTTGTCATTTTTGGAGTGACCCTTTCAGGCAAAACATGGAGAGGAATTGAATTGGAGCCCTTGGCATAAATTGGGACTCCATTCACACGGAAGTAAAATGAAAGACCTTATTTGGAGTACAGCAAAACGTTTTCAAAAATTTAATTTACTTTCCAAAAGATTCATCACTTTTCTGATCCAATCGGTGTTTAATTTTTAATTAGACCTTTTGTAAGGTTCCCATTGTCAATGGGATCCTCAATTAATTTGACAACTCTAAACCCAACTCGACGGCTTATTTGGCTGGATTCAT
This sequence comes from Xenyllodes armatus, assembly GCA_034699765.1. Classification (NCBI taxonomy): domain Eukaryota; kingdom Metazoa; phylum Arthropoda; class Collembola; order Poduromorpha; family Odontellidae; genus Xenyllodes; species Xenyllodes armatus. The sequence continues at coordinate 4,506 of JAQIYE010000078.1, forward strand.
GATACTTGAAGGATTTATAGGACACTGTGATATTGTACAACTTTTGAGATCCATAACCGTTTGGCCACCACATTTTAACCAAACTTCCCTGTTCGAACACAATATCGAAAAATAAATGCAAAAAATTCGTTGTGTCCATCCTCCATCCTTTGTGGCTTGGTCAAACATAATTTCAGACTTTAAAATTTTTTTACCGAAATGAAAAATGTTATATCAGTCCAATTTGAGTTTTGACCCAAACCATTCTCAAAGCTTACTAATCTCTTCTCAACGACTGAATCCTGATCAGAATCAGGAAGTGGAAGCTCAAGGGATAGTTCCCCATTATCATCCACATCCACTCCGGAGACTTGACCTACATGATCATGCCAAACTCGAGCTGTAACATTCCAGGTTGTAGCAGTGGTCTCATCTGGGATCTCTTGATTTGGGGTAATGAATACCATCATGTCCCTCATCACAAAGGCTCCATTGAATCCCTCAAGGTAAATTGACTTCCTAGTAGGAAATGAATATTGGCATATTGGACGATGGTAAAGGATTGAATCGTTAATTTTCATGAGGTAGGAGTACATCCGTTGAACTGTATTTAACATAGAAGTTTATTAAAATGTACCAAATTCCAGAAGACGGATAGGAAGGACCCCAATCCCAAGAAAATGAGGCTTGCATTTTTCGTAAATGATTTGCGTGACACTCACCTACTTGTGTAAAAAATTATAAAACATATTTTACCAGGGTAGGTGCATCGTGGAATGTTTGGCGATGTTGGGTAAGGGATTTCGGATTTGAAATGACAATGTTTTATGGGGAAAAAGTTTAGAATTTTTTTTAATAAAATTCTCATTTTGGCCAAACATTTCAACAACTTGGACTCCCTACCTTGATACTCTGGTGGGACACAACTTGGTGGAACAGGATAATTTTGACTCTGTAAATCCCATTGTTTCTTTGCATAGATCACTGGAGACTCAAATTCAATCCGGATGTGATTGAGCCCAATCTCATAAAATTCAAAATTAATTTATAGTTAGAATGGGAAATAAAGACTGGAAATTGGAATAACTTTTTGGGCTCCTTACTTGGAGACTCGGTTTTGCATTATATACATATTTCACAAACATATTGTCAGTCTTTCCAATCAATTCATTGTTTAGGAATACTGATGCGACAGTGTCAAGTCCATCACAGATCATAACCACATTCGTCTTGTTCATCAAAGTCTCATTTACTGCAAATATTATCAGAATACAATGGGGATGAAAACACTACTTCATTACTCGTCACCTTGCATGGAAGCGTTCAAAATAACATAATTCTTTGTTGTAAAATCTGACGACTCCAAATTTCAACGCATCTTATTTCTTGGATACATTTTACGATCTCTATCAATAACGGTTTAACTGATAATTTTAGTAAAAAGGTCATGACATGACCCGTTGCTGTGCCGTAACTAGCATTTTAATTTGAAATCATCAAACTTCATTCAGGTCCAAATTACGGGCATTATTTTTCCCTTGAGATTCCTTAAAATTACTTTGTTTCTCTCACCCTCAAAGGTCCTAGAAAAAGTCCAATTGGTCCTTCCAACCCATTGGGTCTCCTTGTCATTGTAACGGTAGTAAATGGGGGTTGAGAAAATCCCAGAATTTTCTAAATCAGAATATATTCCACCAGGTACTGAGGCTGGGACTTGAATAGTGCCATTTGGTTCACCTAACCAAAAAAGCGTTAAACGTCATTTGATATTTAAAGATAATTGTGACTTCAGAAGAGCATTCATACCCAGTTATTTTGGAATGTTCATTAAGGAACCATAAACCCTACCATTTTCAGGTGAGCCAGATGCCGTCCAAATCCCATCTTTGGCTTGAGCATCTAAACTTAAATGAATGATTTGTCCATTGATGGAATCCAAAAGAATGAAAATGACAAGGGACAAGAAGTACTGCTTGATGAACCTCATTATGTGAGATTATGATTTTGAAAACGGGAAAATACTGAAGAAGTGAAACTGTACAAATGATATATTCTTCACTAAATCTATTAAAAGTTTATTTATGAGAAATTTAGCTACACATTGTTGTTAAATGAAAGAACTCAAAATTATTACTGGTTTTAGAATGAGTTAGATTATTTATTTCAGATCAAACACATCATTTATTTTGAAATCCCAAACATTGGCACTTAAAGATAAATTAACTATAAATATGATAGATAACTTTACTCTGACATGACCCAATTGATCCTGATAGAGAACTCCCTAATCATGAGGTTCTTTTGAGATCCAAATATTATAAACTATTGCATTGGAGTGCACATTGAGACTTTTCTACATACTTAACTTAAACCACTTTCAATTAAATGTTGATTTAAAAATTTAACAGAGATAATTATCGTAAATTATATATACATTCTGTTTTTTTTTAAGCTGGATAAGGTAGCAGAAATGGCACACCTTCCTGTCAAATCCTAAAAATCGTATTTTGGTCTTACTGAATTAGTACATTTCGATTTGTTATTTAGCAGAGACAGATCCTGCAGTCGTTGAGTAATTGCTGGAAATTATATTTTTAGTAATTAGGAATGGAAGATTAAACGTCCCTATTATCCCTAACATTTTAACAATCATCTCATATTATTGATTAGGTACACAACCATCACTTTACCCCTTGTTCGTAATATTAATTAAATTAGGGGATTTGCTTTTGCATGCTTTAACATTTTTTAAACAGGTTCAATTAAACATTTTGTTTTTAAATTGGCACTCTGTTGTGGTTAAATATTTAGTAAATGGAACATGAGTTTACGTACGGGCTTGAAGGACTCTCCGGTTACATAAAATGATAATTATCGTTTCAAGGAACAATTACGAATACTCCATTAAAACTAATAAATACGTGACTAGAGTTCATAAAAGAAAACATGTTTTTGACAATACTTTTTAATTTTACAGAGAGAAAAGTACAAATAACAACAGTAAACGTCGGAAAATGAGAACTGGAAAACTAAACAACTAAATCACAATCCAGAATATGAATGTATTTGTAAACACAATAATTATTATTGTGCTTCTTGATGGGCGATTACCTGAATGATAATACAACTAATAACAATAATTATTTAGTCAAATGAGTGACAGATCCTTAACTAAAATCCACATTTCTTATTACTTTTTCCTCTTAATTTGACTTGGCACAAACATTTACATTTTTTAGCATACTCTACAAAGCATTATATAATCTAACTTGCCTTAAATACCTTTCGTCACGTTCACTCTCCATTATTAATCATATTTATCCAGAAGAATGAAACCCAACTGGACAAGGCCCAAGAGTCAGAATGACTCCTTGAGATTAATTTCCAAGGACAACGTCTATCCTAATCTTAACCAGACTAGAACCTTAAATATGAATTACACATTCTTAATAATGCATCAAGATCATTTACATCAATTATGAACAACTGAATTCATTGAAAATAAGCTGAGTTTAGAGGAAATAATATGGGAACCAACAGGTAGAAACGGTCATTCAGTCAAAAATCATGTCCAAGCCATGGGGGAGAACAGGAAGGAGAAAATGAGGCCAGAAACTAGGCCAAAGGTCAAGCCCTCCAGAACTTTGACCCGACTCCTGGGACTCCCAATATTTCTTTCACGATCATGAGGGTTACTAGTCCCATTTTTACTTCCTCCTCCTGAGCCCCCTTGAGTCCCCTTCCTCGTAGTCGTTGTTTCATCAGACTCACTACTACTGCTCCCATGATGATTATCCTGGCCATCATGGCCACCATGACCTGGACTCAAAGTAGTAGTGTGATCCTCAAAGGAATCTTCATGACTCACATGTTTGGGGGTATCAATTTCATTTTGATTCTCTTGTTTGAGGTCTGTGAGTTGAATCGTCCCTGTAATAATCTTTCTCCGGGTAATGGGTTGAGTTGGCCTAAAGTTATTGACCAGAGGTCTCCCATAACTATCAAGGACACTCCGGAATGCTTGCATCTAGAAAATACAAGGGTTAAGATCTGATTAATATTTCAGGGGGTAAGGTAAGACTACTCGACTTGAGAATACAATGTGTGTGGAAGAAGGTGATAAAATAATCATGAGATGATGGATTGGGGCAAGGACGCCCTTGAGCCAGATCTCATTGAGAAGGCAAAGTCTAATAAACTATTTAAGGTAGTTTTCACATCTGAGGGTAATAAGTGTTAGAATGATTCCTTAATGAGCTAATTTACTTATTTATGCCTTTTAGTTCGAGGTTCTTTCTTCTTGGGGTTTTACCTGTCTTTCTGAGATCGGGACTGGTTCCTTGAAAACGGTCCATACAACTTTTTCACCACATGATGGAGTTGTTAATGAGCTGTAAAGGAAAGAAGGAGAAGGTCAATTTTTAACTAACTAAAAACAAAAATTAGCAATGGTTCAGTAATTTTGTTTCCATTTCATTAAGTCTCATTACCCCTGGTAGCGGAAAATCTCCAATGACTCTGGAAATAGAGCTGTTAAATTTAATGGATTAGCTCTGACTGGAAGAGGATCTGGGTGATAGGCCCGGACATCTGCAAGAGCATTGGAAATTGGATTCAAGGCTGGATTATCCAGTTTTGAAACCTAAAAAACAAAGACAATGGTGCAGGTGCAAGATTTAAGAAAAATGTCATTGGGCTTATGTACTTATTCATGAGAATTATGATTTACCAACTCAATAACGTGATATCATCAGACACAAATCTACAATACACACCTAAATTTTTTTATAGACAACTATAATTTTCGTAACGGATTTTTCATTAAACAATTTCCTTCCTCAAAACCATTTTTTTCCCATTTATCAAAAAAAGTGCAAAACGCTAAATTTTTGGAAACATCTTATTCCTACATAAACACAAACGCTCATCAATTTGCCCCTAAGATCATCTTTTCAAAGAATTCCAGAAAATTCAACATTCCACCCCTCCATCGTTAAAAATATTTATTCTCAGAAGTGGAAAATCAACAATCAACTAAATATTTTTAAATTCCTAATGAACATCTCATGTAAGTAGTCCGAGGGTAATCTCATTAATTTCTCATCCCTCCCTGATGTATTTCTCCTTCTCTGTCTTATATTTATTTACCTGAAAGAAAATCCCAACCACTGCAAGTGCCCTTGAGTTTTGATCCGACATGGCTGTTAAAATATTTTCATAATGGTCTGAGAAATGAACCAAATGAAGTTCCATGGAGTAGCTGGAAGGAGAAGAACAAGAAAACATTTTAAATAAATTATGACAAGTGCTTCTTCTTCTTGGAATATGACATGACTCATGTAGAACTGAAATAAAGTCAGTTCTCTTCTAGCCAATAAAAATACAACTTTTAAATTGAATTAAATTGAAATCCAAAGGAAAGGTCAAATGGTCGAAACCAAACCACACCTTCTTCCATCCACAGTATGTTCAGATCCAATATCATCAGAACTACCCCAATGGAAATGTAACTGTGAGAGTTGATAGGCTCCACTTAGGCCATCCCCATCAATGTGAAGGGTTGAGGTCATTTCCTCATTGAATTGAATTTGAACTAAAAAGGATATAATTGTGTATAAGGTTGTATGTAGATAGTGTTATTGTTGGAATTATTTTCAGAACCAACAATTGAAAATGTGTCCAACACACTTACCCGAGTGTCCATTGTTTTTAATGAAAAATTGGGATTGTGGCTTCAAGTAGTCTTTACTCAATCCAATCTTTTTGAGAAATCTTGCTTCATGAACAATCTCTGATTTAAAGTCGATTGGGGATTGAGAATGACCCGATTTACAAATTCCACCCCAATTAAGTGGACCTGAGGAAAATTACTCCGTATATTAATTAAAAACAAATCATTCAGTCGAGACAGAATGGTGAAGTATTTTGGTATTTATTGTTCAGGCATAATACTTACCACATTTTTCATCAATGTAACACCACGGGTGATCTAAACATGAGCAAGTAAATAAAAGAAAAATTGCATATTTCATGTAGAATCATGATTGATTCTGTCATTATTACGATTATTACCACATTCTTATCAATAATTTAAACTTCTATTGTTGTTTTTGTACAACCAATTTTTTTTTAAAAATTCAATGTATTTAATCTGCATGCCATAAAAATTGGGTATTGGGATAATCCATCACTATCAATACAAGCAGTAGTAGTGCGTTCCCCCCGACTGTGGTAAACAAAGGATGAATTTGTTACAAGGAATTTGTTGATTACAAGGAGTCTAATGAAGTAAATGACATTGGAATTGGAAAAGCCTTCAGCAGACAAAATAAAATTCCAAGAGACAAGACAATGATCTTCTTTATTGTGTTATTATTTAAGATGCAAGAATTGCAATCTGTAAGTCTCAACCCATCTATTTATCCTCTATAAAGTATCTTCATCTCCATGACCTACCTTTAGGTAGCAGTCAAATGTTTATGTAATGACAATATTCAATATGCATCTACCCTTTTAAAAGAACAACCTGTCTTCACCTCTCAAGGGAAAGGTCATCCACTAAAAAATACAGCTCATGAATAAAGTCTTCTTGCTGTTACTTGACTTCCATTTAACCATTTTATAAACCATTCTTTTTAGTGCAGTGTAATGTGTATTTCCATGTATGAGTAACAGTGGTTTGAATTTTGAATTACTGATGATGTAGAAAAATCAATTACGGAACCGTGCAAGTAAAAATCGAGAAGTCTCAAATTAATTTTGAAACTCATACTAGTCCATCGATAAGTAAGTGTTTTCTAAAAGTTAGGGAAATCATATACAATACTGGGCATTCTTAGCTGTCACGCAATAGATTTTTCTGGCTGGAAAGTTGGAATGAAAGCGTTAGAAGGTATGGCATGACAGATGAGACTATATACCTCAATCTAAAAACGGCACATTTTTATGGACACGAAACTTATCATCAGTCATATTCTGCATATGCTTTTCGTCCTTGAACTTTCAGCACTTTACAAATGTTCCCTATCCTCAAAGTGAGTCACCAAGGCTGTCCTGGATTTTAAATCAATTACTCATAAAAATCTGATTTAGTTTTACTCTGCCCCATTAATGTCATTTTAGATAGTTGGAAACCGTCCCAGTCCTATTCCATAACCAAACCTCACGGTGTGTCAGCTCTTAAAATTAATAAAACACTAGAAATTACTCTAATACATGTCCTCCAAATGATATTTTCTGCACCAATGATTTTCCATGCGAATTTTGTCTGTCTTCCCGTCCTTCATCCAATGTCCTATCCTATCATCAAGTTGCATGACCAAAACCTGAGCGAGAATGGAGAATGCAAGAAAGCTTTTTTTTAGTTTCATTAGAAAAATATTTTAGTAGGGACTCGTGGGCATTCTCTGCACAAAAAGCGATTCGAACTTGGAATTCTATTGTATTGTGATTCATCTATTGTAAATGTATTAACCTTTTAAGCTCAAATTAAGCCAGTTGCAGGGTATTTCCATAATCATCATGAAGGGCAACTAATTTGTATCGTATTGTACTCTAATAAAATGAAACCAGAAACCGGTTCAAGTTTAGGATAAAAACTCCAATCTTTCCGGAGAATTACTTGACCATCCACTAAAATCCCTTCAATTTCAACTACTCCATAAACCCCGGCTTCCTTTTTCTCTGAGTTGAACTAAATAGGGATATCATTCAGGATTTTCCCCTTAAAGAATCCGGGCAAAAAAAAGATTATTACAATACAATGGATTCTCATCCAAAGAAACATGTGTACAGAACCTTAAGTGGAAATATCCGGACTAAACTAAACTAGGACCGGCTAATAATAAGAATAATGGTCAATCACAAATCAAGGGGAATCTGCCAACAATTCAAGTCACAAAACTAGTCGAGTAATAGTCACAAAAAATGTAGTCAGTCTTGTGCTTCAATTCCAATTGATGAATGACCTTTCTGCCACATTTTTAGTAGCGTGCTAGTTTTCATTGTTTTGTGCACTTGCTCATCATCATTCTTCCTTGATATCTTTTAATCAATGATTTGATTGAGCTCATTTGTCAGGGCAGGGCCTCAAAAAAAATATTCTAAGCTTACAGTAGAAAGGGTTCATCGGGAAGAAATATGATCTTAGGCTTGTTCACAAACTTCTGAAAATGTTGCAATATGAACATTTAGCCCTCAAACTTTCTTTAATCAGACATCCTTGCAAATTTAACCTTTACTAAATAAGGTCTCTCAAAGTCTCAAATCAATTTTTTCAATGAAATTGAACTTTGAAGCATCATCTTCCCCCTCTCCTATTGAGAAAGGTCTAGTTACAGATACAAAAAAGATATAGTTTGATGTGTTTAGCATCTTTATTCCTTCCTAAACCAATTTGGAGGACTTTCATGGAGAAGAAGTTGAATGAATATTATTTCCATTAAAGTTCTATTCATATGATAATAGTATTGTAATACTATGGTTTGAGGTCACCAATCTAATACTAAATGTAAACAACCTCGATTAGTTGTACCCACACTCAATACATTGGTTTGAGGATGAATTAAGATTGAAGATTCAAATCAATTCAATGTCCGTAATTGAATATGGTGTTTCCTTGTCTCTAAAAATTATATATTTCAGGAACTGTTTCTACCAATCCCTGGAAAAAGTATTTGTATTTTTGATATGACGTAAATAGCTTGATTTGTGTTGATTTGTGTCATTAATTAAATACTAAATGTATCACTGAACCGTAACTGATTCCTACAGCGGGTTGACTGTACCTGATTCCAATCTACTAAATAAAAATATATAAACTTGTGATGAAGGGACTCTTGAATTTACATCAAGGTAAAAGTGAAGTCCCTGAGAGTCTAACGCATTATTTCGTCACTTGTCACCTCCACCAGATCTCATGATGCCCAAGTTTACTGTGAACGTCAAATAACTACGTGTCGGGGGTTCCAAAGTTCACCAGGAAAACAACTCAAAACCGGAATCTCTCAATTAATTAATTATTATTAATTTAATCTAATAAATGTGCATTCTTAGGCACACGCCCTTTTATTATGAGTTTATAATGATCCAGCTCCCAGGCCAGGCATGTCTTTGAAAATCAATTAAAAGACGAGGTAAAACCTCAGGGACGATTCAGTGACATTAATTGGAGAGTTACCTTTGGTAAGATTTTAGAGTTAAGATAACCAAAGAAATCCAATTAGCCTTGGTCTGCTCTACCCTTCATTCTGACTCAACGTGCCCATTTGACTTGGCTTCGGATTTATAAGCTTATACGGATCGAAATCGAGATGTTTTGACTCAATAAATTGTTATGTCATTGTGATTTTCCAGAAACATTCAGAAAATTTGCCGTCGAAAGGAGAAATGGGTTTTGAAAATTATACGGCATTGACTAGATAGCATTTAAATTTAACCTTCTTTGTTGCTGAAATCACTAATCACTCGAGCATACTACAAGTTGTCTAAAAAATTTCACTAGTTTATGAGATTTAGCATTCAGGCCCAACAGGTCTGGGAATCGAAGCAGAGAAATGATCTTAATGGAAGGGTAACAAATCCTGTTTCAATTCAAACTGGATTTAGAAAACTTAACTATAATTGTATTTGCAAATTAGATGATTAGGAAGGACTTCGTAAATAATTTTCGCCAATGCCGCAAATACATCTGGTAAGGGAAATTCTTCAAATTATCATAAGAAATATGAAAATTTCTTTAAAAATAAATTAGATTAAATGATTTTAACCAATTTACATAATTATGGCCTCTATTTCATGCATTTAAATTTTAAAGAATCCATTGTCTTGTCCATCTTCTCTTCTCTAATTGATTTCATAATCATACTTTATGTAAAATTGTGCTGACCACTTGAGTCTCCTGGAACATGAAACTATTACTTTGTTTACCCACTCTAACCTTTTAAAAGTTGACTTAATAATAATTAACTTAAGTGGAAATGAATAGCATAGTCGGTTCAGGCTTACCTGCATCAGCAAACACCAGGCTTTGTTTGGCACTCAAGAATAAAACAATGAAGAGCCAGAGGAGAGGGACAGCAGTTTCTATTCTTGTCTTCATCCTTCTTGCAATTAGTTAAAAATCTTAAGTCTCAAATTGGTTTGAAGCTGGAGAAATGAGAGGTTTCACGGGGCACCTTGAGAAGTTTGAAAGTGATGTGAACTCACACCTGGAATTAAGTAACAAATAAGATATATATTCTGTCTTATTTATTGTCTTAATGGATGAATATGAACCAAAGTAATGTATTTTAGACTATCTTTAGCTTTTGAATACTAAGGACATATAAGATTCGGATGAAACTTCTCATTTAGAGACTGACTGTGAGAGCAGAAATCGTATTTATACCTGTAATTAACTAATTACTAATCAATAGCAGTTTTCATTATCACCGGTGAACAGATACCCATAAATTCCCCTACCATAGCCGACATTTTATAAGGAAATATGATTTGGAGTACGTCACACTCGTACTCATGAATGAGTGGGATATCATTATTATGGAATCATCAATAAAACAATAAATATTTCAATGCAAAATCACCATCAAATCAATGGCAAATGTAATGTAAGTTGTTCCACAAGATATTTATGAAGCATCAGTGAGTCTAATTCTACCCTTGACTGCTGCACTTGTGGACCCATAACCCTTTTAATTTTATATCTGTGAATTACTAGGCCTCGTGTGAAGATGAGAACTGCGGAGGGTATAGGAAGTCAATAAAACCGAGTAGTACTCTTGTTAGAGATGAAATTCCTATCAGTTAATAGCTCATCATTAAATCACTCATCTTTAGTCAATGGAATCATTTAACCTGTTATTTAAGGATATATGAGGATCTTCTATGTTTCCTTGAGCCAGGAAACATTTGGATTAAATGGCTAGATTAATATTGTGGTAAATCTGGGTGAACTTTCCCTGGGACATTATTCTTTCTTAAAAGAAAATCAAAAAAAAATTATAGAAGAATTTTTACTTCTAACCCTAAAACAGTGATGGAATAAACCTGTGACTCATGAGCTATATTTGAATTTCTAGTAAATCAATAGCTACATAATTTGGAATTTCTGGTAAATCAAGAGCTACATAATTCAAAATCCCTCAAATCCCAAATAAACAATTACTCTTTCATTGTTTGGATTTGTCATCCTTTGCAAAATCTCATTTTTATTAGGTCCGGAAGTAATCATTAAACCAAAAGCCTTCATGGGGTCCCAGTAGTCCCAGACCAGATTCCATAAATGCATAAACTTTATCACCAGTCTTGTTCTGACTCTCTTTGTGTGATTTGCTTTGTCCCCTTAATAAAGTACAGAAATGAAAATGCTTGTTATTTGTTTGCTTATCCATGAACAAGATAAAAACAAATGTTGAATCACTTATACGTTTTAGAGAAAAAATGCAGGAGTATATTTGTACATAAGTTTTGTTAAAAGTAAAATGACGAGATTTATGGGAGTGGATTGGATTTTTGACTTTTCTCATTAACCCATTAAATATTCGGAAACGTTTTAACTTCTTTGAGTATAAATTATGATTTAATAAAATCATTAGTTATGATTGTTTGAACAACTACTATAAGACCTCAACCCAATTATATTGTATTCTTGTTGACACATTAATTGTTGACCTTGAGGAATCAAGTTCAAAGGTTTGTGTGATTCCAGTCCTACAACCAACTACAACCCCAAACATCCTCCTGTCCTGTCCATCAAACCATCATCAGAGATGGTTATGGGAATTTGAGCATAAAATTAAAATTACGATGATAAAATGTCCCTATAATTAACTGTCAAATGTCAAATTCAAGTATGGGCATGGGTTGGAATTTCATTTTATGGAAAAATGTGAACAAATAAATCCGATTGAAAGATGGGATTCAATTAAACGTCGAAAAATATATTTATAATTGAATATTAAATTTAGTTCGTGTTTAACCAGATACATTTCCTGGATAATAGATGAAATTATGTGATTCTAAACCCAAGACAATGAAAAAGTTCTTGAGACTTAAATTAAGGGGTTATCAAATAATTCTCGTTCTAAAAATACTCTTTCTATCTTTATGAAAATATAAATACAAACTATAGAATAAAAGTTCAGTCTCTTACCGTTCGTTCCCAAACCAGGCGTGGGTTTGATCTCAAGCTTAGAGGCTCTCACAATCCGGTCTCTGAATTCAAATCAAATCCTTTGTTTCCTTGATGTTGATTGAACCAAATTAATTAATTTTTGAACTCCCTTCTTTCTCAAAGACTAAAAGAGCTTTGGAAAAAGTCTTGGTCCAACAATTGTTCCAACCCTAGTAATATCTGATATAACCTTTTATAAAATGATGGAAGTGTCAAGAATTAAAAACTCCTTAAATTTTGACAAGTTTTCAAAATCAATTTCAAATAGAGTCAATGAATTATAGGGTTCTGTGGATGGATGGCATGTCATAATTAATTTCTTCTCCAGCAAGCAGTGTCGAGACAAAGTCAAAAGATATATTTTTTGTTGTTGCTGGATCAAAAGTACAAGTGTCTCAATGCTTCCAAGAATCAAGTTTGAGAAGAAGATGGGAAGGATCCCCAAGCTTTTATATATGAGTCAGTTTTGTTTTAGTTGGTGGACCTTTAATTCCCACTTCAACCACATGTTTGAGGAAACATACCGTCGTCATCCTCATCTTTGGCATTCATGTAGAGTTCCCATAAGAAATTTCTTTCCTTGCCTTGCAAGATTCTGGATGAGAGAGATCTGAATTAAGAGTCAAGAATAGGATGAAGCTTGAGGGCCAACCAGCCAGGTCCAGTCTAGTCAAGGCCCCTTCTCCTTATATTAATTCTAAATGATTCTGTGAGCTTAATTCAATCAACCAACCATCCAAAATCACAAATTATAGCTCAACTGGAACCTCCTAATTGAATTTCAAGCACACACGGTCATATCCTTCCTTTAAATCACATACTTAAGACCTAATATAATTTATTTATTATATCATTATTGAGTCCTTGCTCATTTTAGTAATGGTATGAACCTACATCCAATTTTACGATTACTTCTGGAACCAGAGACGAATATGTAAAAGGATCAATTTTGATTATGTAGCGTCATTTTTTAGTCACTTTATTTGCTTGTTGAAAACCGGTTAGTTCTACACATCAATGCGTCTTATTCTCACATTTCCCCACTTACTTGTCACCAAAAACTAAACTTTTTTTTTGGTCCTCTGCCTTCTGGAAACTAATGAATTGTCCACATATTAGTTGGAGATAGTAATATTAATAGTAAACTCATTTTTAGCAGTGACACAACTATTAATCAAATGTCAGGGTACTGATTGTTAGCACGTATAGGCTATAAAATTCTTGATTTCTACGGGACAGTTACTGAGCTCATTGTAGAAGTGTAATTTTTGAGTTTATTATATTTTATTTGCTCATTATTATTGTGCTTTCCAAGTCTATAACTTCCGAACCAAACAAGGACCAAATAAACACTGAATGGGCTGGACTCAAGAACTAAAACCCTCAAAATAAGTTTGAGTCAGTCCAGGGAAAATAATAGTTTCCCAGCCCAGAGGTGGATATGTGGAATTATTAATTTATGCATTTTCATTTTCATGGTCAAATTGGCAATATAAAAGGAGGAGACAAAGATAAGTGCTTAACTAATCTAATAGATTTGGCCCTATGAAAAATTGATCTTTAAGTACGGTTGACATTCCATATCCTTCATATTTTTCATGTATTTCGATAAGGGCTCATAAATTACCCCAACCATGACATAAAATAATGTTTATTCAGGTGTGTTCCTTTACTTTCCCCAATGCATTCATTCTAGGGGAATTCAAGTAAATTAGGACAACTTCTGTCATTAATGAACTTGTTATGTCACCCAATTGCCAATTGTAAGATAACTTTTCAAAATATAAGAAAGTCGGACTCATCAATTTTAAAGGAATAACCTCATCCTCATGACCGAGAACGGGTAGTTTTATCAGGGTCCGGCCATTGTCAAAAAATCAAATCAAAAATTGTCATCACAATTGAGTCTGGTCCGGCATCTTCCATCGAGTTTTTACAAAATATTGTTTCTTGTGAAGGTCAGACAATACCAACGTTTTTATAGTTCATGGTCAAATGAAAATGAACTCACTTGTTCATCTCAAAAGCAATGGAGGAAAATGCAACAGATTTCTTTAATTTATTTTGATTCAATTTCCAGCATGCATGATTCCAAAAGTTTATAAACATTAACTTTAATAAATACAAATTAAATACGACTTTTTTGGGTCTAAGAACCGATGAGCCACTCCTAAAACGTCCATTTCAGATGAG
>JAQIYE010000079.1:0-18804 GCA_034699765.1 Xenyllodes armatus
TTCAAAATTTTATGCAATTTTCAAAATTTTATGCAGTTTTCAAAATTTTATGAAATTTCCAAAATTTTATGAAAAATTTATGAAATTTCCAAAATTTTATGAAAAATTTATGAAATTTTCAAACCTCGCAGCCTTGGTCTATACAGCCTACACAGCCCTAAAGGTCTTTCGCACCCTTTACTACACTCCGGGTTTACACCGGTTTATTTTTACATGCCTCACAAGTCTTAAAAAGTAGTAGCCGATCATAGTTTTAGTACCAGAGATTCGATTTCTCCGTGTACATCGAAATGTTCTAAACTTTAAGGTCTAATTGAAAAAGTTCTAAAACGATGAGTTCTAAAAGGGATTGACGAAAAGTTCTAAAAGCTTTCTTGTCATAATTTCTTATAGTTTCTTATTGTTTATATCAGTTATCCCATTTAAGTTTATTTTAAGCTTTACCAAAGGAAGAGAAGGGGATGGATTGTATTCAGTATTCTACTTTAGATTGCTAAACTTCTTCACAAATTCGCTAATTAATTTTATGTTACTCATTGTTAAATAACTGGTGGACTATTGCATGTTTGGATGATTTTACATTTGATTTGGTAATAAACCCAGTTTTTGTCCAAATATTAGAACTCGTCATTTTGGAACTAAAACCTTAGAACTTTTCGATTTAGAACCTTTTACCTAAGACCGAATTCTCAAATCTACAAAACCCAATATATATATTTTATCTATGGACGATAATTTGACACATTTCTTGAATAAATGAAAGCCAGCAAAGACTCAAACCACACAGGAAAAGAATCGTTGGTCCCTTAAACACACTCATACTCAATTTAACAGGTTCTCCAGCATCGCCTTCTTGAGGTGGCCTTGAGATGTAAAGCTGTGAAAGTCTCACTGGTTTTTCCCCACGACTCATTAAATTCTTTTGAACCCTGAAAATGGCCAATCTTTTCTCCGCGTTAATCCCCCATTCCTTCAAGACCCCAGATTCTGTCAACCACTTGATTGGATCCAGGATTGTCCCTTCCAAATGATTTTTTGAAATTGTAGAATAGAAAGTTGATATGAGTTCTGGGATAAGATAAGGACTTCCATGGATTTTTCTCAAAGGTTCAGCGATAATATAGGGAAGACGCCTCAAAGCGTCTCTTGTGTCAACAACCGTGAAGGTTGGTTTGATTCCACTAACATTGCTGGCACCGTTTGCCCAATTTAGGATCTCATAATCAGTAATGGCATGGTAGTCTCTGGTCGTCCCACGAAATGTCTCTTCAAGGATCGTATGGGCTTCCTTCCAAGTCGGCCAGTCCGATTCGAATATAGAATCCAGGTTACGGAGAACTGTGACCAGAGTCGGTATAAACTTGTAGCTGATACCGTCAGTTAGAATTTTACTGGCACGGGACGTAGTTAAAATTGAAATTTGATCATTTAGCCAAAGATCCTCCAAGGTTTGAGGTCCTGATGGTGGAGATTGTTTTGAGAGGAGTGAGAACAGTATCCCTGACCATCCATTGGTGATCAGTACTCCAGTTAAACTCCAAATGAGAAGTAGGAGACGAGTGGTTCTTTGGGATGATGGAGATACCCCTTGACACATGAGGATCCCAAGGACCTTAAGGGACTCTAGGCTTAAGGACCATCGTTTGGGTCTTGTCCCTTGACCATTACTAACACGTAAATATGCTAAAATTCCAATCCCTGAACATAATGAAAACAACCAACATCTCAAGTCCATTACCCTATATAAACCACGAAATTCTTCGGACATGTAATCATCTCTATCAAAAAATGTCATGATCTCCCAGGATTTAGAACGGACGTTTGAGCCACAAATACTATGTTGCTTCAAATCTGATGCTTCCGTTGCACTATTCATATGTACAATGCTCGAAAATCTAGAAGGAAGTTTATTAGTATTATTAATTAAGACGATAGTGAAATTTCGCTTGACCCGAACTTCCTCAAGGGTACATAAATGTTCACCCCTCAGTCCATAAAAAAAGTAATTGAAAGTTCCATTGAGTCCTTTGACCTTGACTGGCCCCTGATGTAGGTCACACCTTAAGTCTGCATTGGAGTCTGACTCACCAAAGATTCTTTTGACACCTTCTCCTCTGATCATAATATTTTCTGTCGCCGCAACAGAACTTCCCTTTAAGTCAAGATGGGCTGACTTCCAAATCATCAGAAAAGATTGAAGGTCAATTGCATGATGTCCTTTGTTGAGGATAAGCTTTCGAGTCCCTCCATCACAGTTTGGACAAATCATGCTAATCCCATCCGTGACTATAAATAGCTTAGTTTGAAGGGCAAACGGTGTTTGGACAAAATAGTCACGGACTGTACTACACTTTGTAGATGGTCCAGTAATCCAAAGGATTTGAAGGGTTGGGTGAACCCACCGAGCTTCTAATAAAACTTTCCTTGTAATGTTTTTCTTGCTAGTTAAGAAGGCTTCACTAGGGATGAGGTCAATCTCTATAGTACACTGCAGATATCGATTGTGAAGTAACCAAGTGTATCCAATCAGAGAGTCTGGATCATCGTCAACAACGTTTGGTATCCTCATTGAACTGGAACTTTGATTGCTGGGGCTGCTGCTCCAAAGGGTTTGGACTATGATTGGGGAATTCAATTGAGTTATATTGAGATAGATTTGCCCTTGAAAATCTTGGAGTTGAGCCCTGGATGATTCCTCAGTTACTACCCAATGTGTACATCTCCCAAAAATGTTGGTAAAGGCACGGTGGTCTGCGTTAATGGACTCGCTCATTATAATTACAATGAACGATGCCAAAAGTGTTAATATTATAGCCATTATTGCAGTATTATTTTAATGGACTTATATTGAAGACAGATGAGGAGTGAGGTTTGAAGTGATACGCTGGCTAAGAAATGACGCATTGATTTGCACGTATATTATATAACCACTATTGCGTCTTTAGTTTTCAAAGTTTTTTTTACATTTCTCTCTTATTAAAAATGCAATTATTTTTCAAATAAAAGCCTTTTGTAGCTTCACATCATGATATTACAATGATCACTCTAGGGACCATACCATATCAGAAGCTCAATACATGTTTCGGAAATATTGAGATGAATTTTTGATTTCAAATTAGTGGTGCTCACGAGTCCGAGTCATTGACTCGAGTCACGAGTCCGAGGCATGAGTCCTAAACGAGTCTTTATGGAAGGACTCGTTAATAACGAGTCCGAGTCTGGATTTTCAAATGACTCGTTAGTTAATGGCTCGAGTCAATCGTTTTTTAGAATGATTGTCAGTTTTTAGGGTAGTGTGCAAGGATAATAGAAGTAGTGTATTAAGTGTTTTAGGGTAGTGTGTATATTATTGATACTAAAAGAACCAGCATCCCAACTCATTCCGTCATACATAATAGAATAAATAAACTGTTAAACAGAGGTGTAACGAAGGGGTGAAACGAAATAGCTAAATCATTGTTTTTAGATCACGCATAAGATCACCCATAAGATCACCCATAAGATCACCTATAAGATCACCCATAAGATCACCCATAAGATCACCTATAAGATCACCCATAAGATCACCCACAAAATCACCTATACAATCACCAATTTTACACTTCTCTAAAATCCACAATGAAAATTATTTAAATGGAGAGGAATAGTCTGGAATTTTAAAGAATATAATTTTTAAGTCGCACGTAAAAATAAGAAATATGATATGTTTCAAGGACTCGAGTCTTAGACTCGAGTCACGAGTCCGAGTCACATTTTTTGAGACTCGTTTATTAACGAGTCCGAGGCATGAGTTTTACGACTCGTTTATAAACGAGTCCGAGTCATGGGTTTTAGGACTCGCTTTTTAGCGAGTCCGAGTCCGAGTCTGAAAAATATGACTTGATAAGCACCACTATTTCAAATTGATTTCGATTACTCAAGGCTCTAAAGTACTCCTGGTAAACTTGATGTTATTGAACACAAAAGCAGCATTTATTGTGTGACGTAATGGAAAATAACCTAAACTTAATTAGTAAAAAATCTCAAGAAAATATGGAGATAATCGTTGGGCACTTTTAAATTACTTAAATTTTGTAAGGATGAAGCGAATCCTCAGCATTCTAATCAATTAAACTAGTAACCACAAAAAATACAATTAATTAACTCTTGCGAGTTTGAAGATTAATTCAAGTATAGTCTTCAAGAACTCGCAAGAAATTTTCATATTGTAACAAGCGGACAGAAAAGGCTTCCACCACCACGCATCAGCATGGCCCAATTCAGTGATCTTACCGTTACCCTTTCTTTTTTCGTCCTCTTTTACATCCTTCATTTTCCAACTTTGGGGTATTTCCCAACCCAGCTCCTGCTCTTTCGCTCCTTTAGCAATCGCTCTCGCTCTTTTCCAGAGACCGTCGCTTCCGCTCCCGCACAAAGAGCGGGAGCGCGAGCGGCGCTCCTCAAAGTTGCATCTCTGATATATTCACATTTCAAAACTTATCTAGACATGCAATCCAATACTTATAACAATCCCTTAAAAGGGTTTTAATTTTATACCCTTTAGACAATCATATAGTTACAAACAAATTATGTCTATCATTTTCTGAGACTCACCACAGATTATCTTTCGTTTCATTTTAGCCTAACAAGTACTGATTATAGCCATACACGGGTACACGAGCATATTGTAGTTGTGAACTTAAGTTGATTTTATTAGTCTGTATTTATATTTACGGCAGTCATTCAAGTATTAAGACACTCGATTTTTTAAAGTTAGAAGCTAAACTTTCATCCACATTTAAGATTCCATCAGCATTTATGTACTGCTCAATTACGTATTTTAAAATGAGGAATTAAAACTAAGCCGGATCTGATGTACAAGGGTTGATGTGAGGCAGCGTGTAAGCGTAAGCTATGGTTAAAAATTCTTAACATGCATGCCCTTTAGGACTAGACTTGTGATTGTGAGATGAATAATTAAGTTATTTTCTGAACAGAAACTTCTTTTTTCTACAAATTCGTCGTATTTTGACCCACGTCTTGGTAGTGACCTCGTGACTCCTCCTTCTCGTGCTCCGACTTGATGGGATTAATAAATGCAGTTATACCATATATAACTGCGTTCACCAAAGACGCAACCTTTAGAAATAATATCGTAATAATTAATTCAAAACTCTAGCAGCCTCCAGCGTTTAACTAAAAACTAACTCTTACCCCCACGAGGATTTTGTAGAGTAGTTGCTGGCATGGAGGCTGGTCCAATATAACGGTCACCTCGGACTTGTTCCTCCGGAAGGATTTTGTCTCACAATCTGGAATCCCGTCATTCACGAGAATCAGGGTTCGGGCTAACAGTGCCACCCCAAAGCCAAAAAGCAATGGACCAAATAAAATACGATATCGTGGGATCTGAAAATAAGTTTAATCAAATTAAGTTTATTCTGATGACCCCTAGGTCATAATACTCATCCCAACCGACGACGACCTTACAAAGTATTTCCCCTTAGCAGTGAAGAACATGAGTCCTGCAATTATCATGGACTCCAATAAGGCAATCACACAACTGACAAAGAACCCAATTTCGATCCAGGTGATGAGCTCCAACGTTGGAGGACTGGTAAAATTAACAATAAACCCCAAGGCTCCGACGGCCAGGACCTGAAAAAATAGGCTTTAAAAATGAAATTTTCTATTTCAATTTAATTTGGGTAATTTAATTTAATAATTAGTTTACACGGTCTTACCATTTGTAGGAAAAGTGCCCCACGATATATTTGAATCGGTGTAAATTCCATCTTTACTTAATACTGCTTTTTACCATAAAATCAATGTTAAATACTGTTTCAATTAATTTTGACAAAATGATCCTCCTGCTGGGCTCTATTTTGAGATAGGCGAAAAAGTGAAAGATCTGAAATCTTGAACCTGCTTGTCCAATGCAATCCGGACTCCTCCCGACCGGACGCAAATCGAATTGATGGTTCATGTTCATGTACGGTTCATATTGCACATACTTAATTTATTATGAGTGTTTTGGTGATCATTTAGAATTTAGACTATAAATTAAGAAATGTTGATTAAACGTGTTTGCAAAAAGTCCCTGAGACAAATATTTGACATTTCATGCTTTTTATAAAATAAAGGCAATCATAATATATAATCCTGTTTATAAGAACCTCATGGGCATATGAAGTGACCTCTGGAAGACCGGAAGTGATGTTACCCTTACTTACATATAAATTTACACTTTAAAAGTACATGCGAGCCATATAACTGTCCGAAAGAGAGTTTATTATTGTTTTAAATTGATTGTCATAAACAATCCCAATTAAATTAAATGGGAACGCCTGTATCACAAAGGAATCATTGTTTGGGATAAATACGAATTTTCCATCAAATCAGTCTGCAATAATTATTTTGTAATTTTCATAATTAAGATTCCCAATGCCCAATGTAGTTAGCTTTTATTTTTCAAATTTGAAATCTCCAAAAAAAGCATACTCGACAGACATTTAGTTAAAAATTCTTTGTTTTTATTCTGTCCGTTGAATGGAGCATCCACCTCACTTAATTATATTTTGGCTAAAAGATTTATAGGATTTTTGTGAGTTCAAAATTATTTAAAAGGTGTCAACAAAATTATGCTGTACTTAATGACAGGTTATAATAAATGAGCTACTTTACCAATTTTCTAAATTATTTCCTCACCGCACACATTGACACCATATTGACTCATGTTTAGTGAAAAAAAAACTCGAAAATATACATACATATTCAATCATGTCCTAACCTTCAAGTCCATGCCCTTTTGTACTTTGTAGGGTTCAAACCGTTCAGCCAATCAATATCGTCGAGATAATAAAATAGTAGTTCGATCAAATTTAAACGACATTTTGGAGACTTTAATCTAATTTTCGAGTTTCTTAATTTCATTTTCTCACCATCATCGCATCATCGCTGCCACTCCCACATAATACTCCAGAAAAATGGGTGCGATTTAGCCTCGTGATAAAACTGTATCTTATTCTGTTCTGCATCTTTAATATGTTTACAGTATAGTGTCCATTTGAATTAAATTGTTTATCGGTTTGAGAAAATTGCTAAATGAAATATGTATCAGTGAGTTAATTTTCATAGAAGTGTCCAAAAATGTCCAATCTATTCAATCCAAAATGAACTTTATGACACTTTGTATTAAGTCCAAGGTCTGGCTGACACACCTCCACCCCTCAGCCTTGCCCCGTCGGTCCTATAGATTGGTCGATCCTTAATTTTATACCATTTTAATTAATTTGATGAAATTTTGAGACTTAAAATAGAAACTTTTAGTATCTGAAAAGGGTCATTTGGACAAAACATTCTGATTGACAAACGCCAATCTCATAAAATGTTGTCAACGAAAGGTCAAAGAGCCCTATGGCTCATCATGTCAATTGGATGTGCGCTTAAGCACCTCCCTTTCGAGTGGGATCCGGAAAAGCTTCAATTAAGGAAGGGTTCTAAGGTCCAATTGGCCCTCTATGGCTGCCACACCTTGGCCATGACCTCAAATCTACTCTACCTCTTCTCTCAAGTCCTAATTACAAGTCAAATGAGTGGGATTCCAAACCTTGTCTTTATCATGACCGTTATATGGAGTCTGGCATTTCTCCTTGGGACCCTTTGTTATTTTGAACTTTGGATTCGAAGGACTGAGATCATGAATTTTTGTAATACGATTTTTGAGTACTACAATGCTGAAATTGGTAAGTATTGAAATTTGGTATTCAAAAGTCGAAGGGACGTCTAAAGGTCAAATTGTTTCTTGTAAAATTAAACAGAGTCAAACCGTTCAGCTAAGAGGTCAGCGTCCTCATGGTCATTTGTATCCCTTATTGTCATTTCTTGTTCAGTCCTTGTGGTCCTAAATGGTCCAGCTCATGCAATTTCAATTTTTAGTCTTCAGTGCTATCCAAATTTTGTGAGTTCAGCATTACTTCCTTGCAGCACTCCAATGGACCTGCCCCTGAGGTTCCTGGAAATGATCCCATACTTTTTCCTGGAAAATTTTGTCCTCATGGAAATTTTGTATATTGTTGGATTTTTTGCAATCATGGTCTTTTTAGGACTCTCGTGGATCAAGATTGAACTTGAGAGACCATGGTAAAATCCTGTAAATACAAATAATGCCCAAGGTCAAATTTTGAGGAATTTGACCAAAAATTATGGTTTCTTGGTACAATACTTAACAGGAACCGAGTGGACTCATTTGCTGGGAAATATCGAAGGCTCCAAGTTCTCATGATTGTCCTTCAGACATCCTTCAAATTATACTTGACCTGGGTCTCATCCCTCCTCCTCCCACTCGTGGCCCTTCTCATGTACTGTGCCATCAAAAATTGGCACCTGAGCATTCATATTTACCTCATGTTCCCATCATGTACATTTAGATGTCTCCTGGAACTCATGAGTATCCTTGAGGCGGCTGGACATGTTAATTCTGGAAGTATTAAATTTCTGAGGGATTGGAGGACAGGGAATTTTGATTTTGAGAGAAGGTCAAGTATTATTAGATTTAAAGGTTTTAGGGATGGTAGGAGGAGGAGAATGTCGGAGGAACAACGACAAATGAATTTGGAGAAGGATGGTCTTTGGGTCTCACTGTTTCAAAGGTCATGTCCGGTCCTGAGGTGTACTGCTGGCTCCGTTTATACATTTGAGAATACAATCGTTTTAGTTAGTTTGGGCTATGTTGTTAACCTTACAGTGAATTTGTTAATGCTCTATTAAATTGTCCAATTTGATGGTCAGGTCACCTTGTAGAGAAATAGAAAGGGTTAAAAGAGCCTTCTTCCGGTGGTCCTTCAACTAAATCCTTCACTGTCTCTGTGTTACTAGCATAGCATTTCAATTGTTAAGTACAAATTAGGTCGAGGATTTTTGGAATCGCTTAGTCATTTTGCACAAGTTCAACAATAAATTTGAGAATGTGGAGTATTCACTCAAGTATTTCGTACATGATGAAATGACACATTTTATTGAAGAATTATCAAATGAAGGTGATCTACAGCTGGTCAAGGTCAATGGATGCTTAAAGAGTTCATTTCATGAAAAATTCTATAAAAAGAGTCGTTCTTTAAATGATCTTTTTTTGGTTCAAATAATTCGAAACTCAGATATCCAAAAGGGAAAGTCGGTTCCCCGTAAAAATGGATCCCCAAAATTGTTTGGGTTCCACATTGACCTTATTCCTTGCCTTCATCATTCAAATCGCCTCAATAGTCCAACCTTCTAGTGGCCGTAAGTCTAAGTTTTTTTTACCGATGATGGTATTTAGTAATTTGACCTTAAATCAAATTTTTGCTACAGAGACAGTTCCAGTTGTATGTCCAGTTGAAAGACCATTTGCTAGTCATGGGAAACGGGTTGGACCAAACGGTTATAGTACTGAACTCATTTCTAAAAATCCAGTCTGTACCCCTCTAACGGCAAATTTGGAACCTGCAAATTGGAAACGTGGGATCAGGGTTCGTACACACAGATATAACTTGGTGACCTAACTTTGACCTCTTGATCTTATCTTGACACATGAAACTTTGTCCCTAAATATTCAATACCTACAGGTCCGAGGGAATTGCAATGGCCAAATTGCTCGTGGGACCGCAATCGCAATTTTTGAATATGGAGAGACATTTTTTAATAAAGCTCAAATCAAGTCTCGCCATGCTGCCATATTCTTAAAATGTGGTGAAAATAAAATTGTGGTATGTGAAGGTCATCTTTTCCAGTATTTCCATATAAATTGACCTCAACACCTCAAGGTCTTATATCCTTATGACTCTTGACCTCATTTACATTCAGGCAATTGAACAAAAAGTTATTGGGGGTCAACAACCCGTAATGCTTCATTATGGTGGCCCTGGACTTCGGAATGGAAATAAGTACTATGTCGTCAATGTTCAAAGGCCAGCCACAAGTAGTGGAACACCCAAAACATTAGATAATCTTGGGGCTGCACAGGGGATCCCAATTCGAAGGGAACGATTTACGTATTTTTGGCAAGAGACAGATGTATTCTCCCAATGGTACCCTTCAACTTTTTCTGGTGTTCCCCTCTTTAGTGAAAATACACCATTTTATCAACAGTATAGCTTTATAAATGCTGAACAATGGATGATGTTGTGTAAGGCACTTTTATTTGATGATCACGCCACGGCTGGGAAGATCCTTCGTGAGAGGACGGCAGCAGGGATCAAGGCATTAGGGAGGGGTATAACCCCATTTGACCCTGTGGTATGGGGAAGGTATGTTGTAGACGTGATTTATGCAGGGAATTTTTTAAAATTTGGACAAAATTCTGGGTTACTTGGTCTCCTGGAGAAGACAAAGGGAACCACACTTGTTGAGGCAAGTCCATTTGATAAAATGTATGGGATTGGACTACAGTCAAATGATCCAAGTTCAAGGTTTAGGAGCCTTTGGGATGGGAGGAATATCCTTGGGGAGACCCTGACTCGATTGAGGAGGGATTTGACTGGAATCCCTTGAAGGGGTTAAGATACGTCAATAAATTACGTAAAATCAAAAATAGACGGCTGGAAATTACGTCAAGAAAGATGAATAAAAGAAGTTTACTCCAGATATAAATGTGGCACTCGTTAAGCATTTATTAACACCCTTATTAGGGTATTATAAGGCACTGGATAAGACCGGACATTAACTTTTAGTTTGTGATTTACGCTTACAATTAAAATAATATTTTGAGTTACAGACTATTAACAAAAAATGTTAGCGAAATTTGTAGGGGTGACCCGAATATCAATAGCCGTGCTGCTGCTGCTCCTGCAAGCTCCTTGCCCCTTACAAAACAAAATTCACAATTCCTTCAACAACCTTTTGGTTCTTAACCTAGCATGGTATCATATCCAATTTATAATATCACTATTTATAGCATGTTAACTGTGCTTGCCATAATTTCTAACACATCTCATAATAGTTGCCATTAATAATGGAAGGTCAAACCTGGACGCGCGCGTGCACCTGGAGTAGCAACCATCAAGTCCATATCAATATCACATCAAATTACTAAATCCCTAAACATTAAATACTGATGAGGAGAGGAGTGATCCAATGACGGTTATGACCATGACCCAGACCCACCCTTGTTGTCCACGAGGAGAAGCTCCATTCCATGACGGATAGCTTTGATTAACCTTCGTCACCGGATAGCATACAAGAGACCCTCCCACCGGCCGATGAGCCCAGTATCCTTTGTCACATGTACAAGCCACATCATTTGTACATGAAGAATGATCAGGACAAATTTGAAGGTCATCTCCACAAGGGAGTTGATTTAATTTGAGTTTTGGGGACCGTGTCGTTGGGGTTGTTGCTGTTGGATAACAGGATCTTGCGTCTGATGAGGCAATGTATCCTGTTCCACAAGTACAAAGTGACTCTGGTCCACAGGAGGATTTGGGTGGACAATCAGCATTTGAACGACATTTGACATTTGTCATTTTAATTCGACGGATGTAATCAAAGGAGTCAAGGTCACTTTGGTCAAGGCCATATCCAGGTTCGGCTGGTTTGGGGAGTTGTTGTTGGGCTTCTGAAGGGGAAAGGCCGATCATCAGGGTAAAGGCCAAAAAAGTGATCATCAGGACAAGAGCCTGGCTTCGGGGATTTGGGAGACTCATGATGTTGATGCTGCTAGACTCGACCTAATAACTGAAATTTGTATAATTTGCAAAAGAAAAACATTGGCACATGAAATAATTCTAGTAATTTCCAGAGTTTGTAATTTTTAACAATTTTTTGCAATAATTCTTTAGCAATACCTACCTTCGATTTATCGATTTCCCAGAATGACCAACACAATTCCCAACAACTTAAACAAATTAGTCTCGCAAGTGCAAGTATTATATTTTTACCATCTATTCCTTTGGTCCTAAGATCTCAAGCCTCTTTTCTTAAATTATTTCAATTGTTGCAATTTTCTTTTGTTTAAATGAGAAGTGGAGATCTTATAATCTTTCGAATGCATATAATGATTAATGAAGATATATTTTACAAGTTTCCTACTTACTATATCTCATTCAGCTTTTATTAGTAAGAGTACTAAATTTTTTTGTGGGCTTGGTTTTGGCCTTGGTTCCAGACTGCCGGCAATGTCCCATATAAAATAATATCTGATGCTGTTTGTTTAGTTAGGTTAGGAGTTAGGTTGTGTTTTTTAGGGGTATGATGAGAGAAACAATGGGTCGGTTCGGGCTCCGTTCCGTCCGAGAAGTACTACATGAAAAAACAAATATTATCCCAGAAAAAAAAAATCTACAACTGAAAGATTTGGAAGATTTTGAGGTTCCATAAATATCTTATGTGTATGTCCAATCCGAAGAGGAATCTCATGTACGTACGGCTTCCCTATGAACTCTGCTCATTCTGTCCTAAATTCCATTATCAAAAACTTGCCACCTCTGGTGGCAAGCTGCGACCGATCAACAACCAGGCCTTTTTTGTTGCCTTTTGGACCATCATAATCTGACATTTTGTTGGCTTTTGGACGAGTTAAAATTGGAAAATTACCTAACAAATGATCATAAACAAGCAACAAGCCTGACTGCTTCACAACTAAAATATCAAATTCTCCTAATAACCCGTAGGCCGTTTTACAACTGAAAAAAAAATAAGTTGCCCATTTATTTATTTTTCATGGTCGCTGATAAACAAACGGAAAGTGGCCCTATTTTTGCTAAGAAGCGGGGTCAGACGGACGGACAAGGCCTTCCCATAAAACCTCCGCTGATCGGTCCAAAAATCTATGAACTCAATAACCCTACTTTACTAAATCCATTTCCTGTTAATAATGAATGATTCAATGACCTCTAACCTAAGAACAACAAGCCAGGATAAGGATTTGTAGGATTTACTCAAGATCCTCTTTCTTTGGTTTAATAACACAATGGGGTTTTTTAAAGGATTTGTTCAAAAAAAATTATTGTTTATCCATCTCATCATAAACACATTGAAACTAACTTCAATTTCTAATGTACCCATATCTTATTCATGCACACGCACAAAATCAAATTCCAGTCTCGACCTGTTTCACCAATAGGCCAACTAATAAACTCAGATTTTTCTAAAACAAAAACTAATTTGAGCTGGCCTTATGTCATGGAACCTTGAAGACCAGAACACTCTTCCCTACATGGGCATGGGCTAAGGCAGAATTTGATGAACTGGCCACATGACGAAATGCTTGATCATATTGACTAGCTAAGAAGGATTTGGCTACAACAGGGACAACTAGACCAGACTCCACCATTTTCTTACATTCGTCCAAGTATAATTGGCAGTTATCTCTTTCTGGGACCTGAAAATCAACATTGAGGAAAATGGTTAATTTTAAAAGTTCAAGGCATGGCTCATGTCTTGAGTAATTCATAATTTCTTTGGAGCAAAACAAAAACACATACTTTTCTCCATAACAGTCTAAAAATTGAAACAGGGAATCCCCAGGATCTTGGAACAAGGGGTCGAGGGAAAGTCTCAATGACAGAGTCATGAGGATCCTTCAAAAAACTTGAAAGAATGGCTGTCAGATGTGCTGAGTCAGTATTTACAACGATATCAAATATCCTGAAATTCAAAAAAAGAAAGGATTAAGCCAAATCAAACATTTTCGTACGTTCGTGAATGTTTTTGGACATCACAATACATACCTTTGTGCTAGGTCAGGGATAAGTGCTGGGTCACACGGGATAATTATATGACTTTCTGCTCCAAGAGATTTTAACGTATGTAAAAATGTCATTTGAGCAACCCCTGATGCATTAAGTTGATCCTCTTCTTCATCCTCTGGAGTTTCAACAGTTGAGATGGTGACTCGTGCACCCCAACCCTTGAGGACTTGTGTGGCCAGTAGTCCAACCCCATCATTTTTTGAACTTGCTCCAAGGTGAATGAGAACCCTTTTATTTTTACAAGCTCGAGCCCCAAGTCTTCCATTGTTAAGTATTGATTTCCAAACACAATTAGCAGCATAAGGGAGAGTTGCAGCTCCTTCAAAACCAATATTTCGTGGTTTATGTCCAACAAATTGTTCTGACACAACGATGAACTCAGACATGACCCCTTCAGGAGCCCAGAGTGGGAGGAGGATCCATACACGGTCGTTTACCTCAAAGGAACGAACGTCTGGACCAATTTGAATGACTGTCCCAGAACATTCACGACCTAGGACGAAGGGTTCTGAAACCTGAACAAAATAAAATATAGTTTGGCTCAATCATGTGACCTTTGCAGTCGCAGTCTAATAACTCTTCAAAAACATAATTTCTAATTTACCGAAGGAAGACCCAAGTCCTGTCGAACACAGTGTCCATACCCTGATGCAACCTTAGCATCAATATTGTCAATTGCTATTGCTTTGACATGAACTAGGATCTCGTCCCGATCAATGAAGGATGGGATTGGGATTGTCGATATTGTAATTCCCTACAAATCAGACCAAAACACAATAAAATTTTAACAAAATGACCAACTTTGACCTATAACCTCTTAAATCAGAAAATGAAATCAAGGAATTGCCCTTACATCTAGACCCCTCCGTGAACTACTACAAAGGATTGCTCTCATCATCCCAGCTGACCCATTTGAGGACATTGAGTATGGTGGACTACCGGAGCCAGCAGGGCTGGATTTGACACTGTAGCCAATACATAAACCAATCACTCCACCCGTGACAAGTCCAGCAAAACCAAAGTAGATGGCTTGTTTTGACACTGAAAAAAGTTCAATCACAAAATATAATGAAGTTTGACATTTGACTGATTTGACCCATATTCTTCATATTCTCTCCGTTAAATCACTGTAATATACTTACTTACCCTCATTAAATAAAAATCCCTTAAGTCCATCCAGGAACCTCGCGACATCATTATTAATTCTTAAATTACGAAATATAGCCTTAATCTCTTGAGTTTTGTCACCTACAACATCCAGTGACCCCCGAAGTCTCTCTTGTAAATTCAGAGCCTCCAGCCATGTTAGGAATTGACTATAAACCACTCGAAGTTTTTGTGTTGTGTCATCAGCTAAAATACTGGCTTGGACCTAAAAATGAGACCGTAATGAGGACAACAATTAGTTAATTATAATTAAAAATCCCAGATTCATGTGTCCGTTCAATTCATTACTTGAAATCTTTCCATTTGATTCGAGACTTGGAAGGTGAGTGAGTCCATTTTGGTACGAAATGCTCCTTCAGCTCTAGCAGGGTCATCAACCATCATAACAATGAACTAACGGGGTCAAAAGGTCAGATTACAACGAGGTTTGCAGTAATTCGTATAGCTGCAGTTTGGTCCATCCATATCCATGATTAAGATCAATTTAATTTATATAGCCAAAATTGTTCAGTACTTCCCAACTTGACTGACCTGACCTGTCTTAATCAAATTGGTTTGAAAAGTGAACTTTTGGGGAAAATATTAAAAGTTTCCAGGAATTAGGTCAACATTTTCCCCGTTTTCCCATTCATTTCCCCATGCATTTTCTAGGAAAAGTTTTCAAAGTTCCAGCCGTGAATACCAGTGACCTTTTAAAAGTTCCCACAAGAGTTCCAATGGGAAAAAAATTGCATTTTGGGAAATGGGGAAAATTTTGTGAACAAAGGAGGTGAGGCGTCTAATCGAGTCTCACGAGTCCTTAATTCGAGTCCACATAATAATCATTCATTGAAATATTGAAAATGGACTCGGGGTGTCAGTTGACTCGAAATAATCATGTTAAGACTAATATCCTATTCTCTAATCAAAGGATTCACTTGGACTCGTTTTTGAATTTGACTAAAAACTATTAAAAGCTAAACTCTCGTTAAAGCCAAAACGAGTCAACATCACTGTTGACCCCGACTTGAGTCATG
Organism: Xenyllodes armatus; assembly: GCA_034699765.1. Taxonomy (NCBI): domain Eukaryota; kingdom Metazoa; phylum Arthropoda; class Collembola; order Poduromorpha; family Odontellidae; genus Xenyllodes; species Xenyllodes armatus. Next base: position 15,887 of record JAQIYE010000079.1, read on the forward strand.
ATTTGTTTGGGAATCGTTCAGAATCGAGTCCTTTCCCAGTTTCGAATCTTTAAAAAAAATCATTATTTAATGAATTTTGAACTTTTAAACTTTTCATTCAATGCATTTTAATTCCATTTTTTCAATAAAAGGCAAACAATAATATAATATTGTATGGAACAGATTTACAAGAATTTGCATTTAAATTAAAATATTTATTATAAATTAACTAACTCGTTAATTAATGTATTCTATCTATTTACTGGGAACATTTTGGAAAAATTGTCTTAAAATGATCACTTTTATGAAGATTATTCTCAAACTCAAAGAATGGTCTAATTTCAATTTCACATAATTATATTATTGGTTTGAACTCAAACGTTGGAAATTGGAGGCTGGGGATCCAGTTTTTATAATTTTGTCTGTGAGGACCCCTCCGGAGGAGACCCTGAGGTCAAGGTTGAGGTCGGTGGTAGTACAGGGGCTGGGGGTCGTGGAGGAGGAGTTGTTGACCTCTTGGGTTCATCCCTTCCTGGTATGGCACTTGATCCCTCTTGTCCTTGACCTTGACTCGTTGTTGGTAGCCCAGGTTCACGCCGTGGGCCTTGACCTTGAAGTGGATCTCCACCTGCTGGTGACTCCAATGGATGACCTCCTCCTACTGGTTCACTCTCAAAGCTAAGGCTATTAAGACTTGACCTCCCACTCACACTCGTGAGTGAGGAATTTGATCCTTTGGAGGACTTTCTCTGCCGAGGTGGATTTTGATTTTGAATGTCAAGGTCATCATCATCAAGGACGTGTTGGTCAGAATCCTCTGAGGTCTCTTCAGGGATCGTCATGGATAATACAGAGTTTCGACGTCCAGCACCTGGACTCCCAATACTACTACTACCGTGTTGAAGCCATTGAAACTCATCGGATGCAACTTGTTCAGCCAGACCACCACCGGGTTGTCCTGGACTTCCTGTTAAAGCCGAGTTCATAGAATGACGTGGGGAATGATGACTTTGGGTTGAACTTTTTCGTGAGGAACTGGCTGAGGCTCCTCCTCCTCCAATACTGTCATGTTTAAAGAGGCCGATGACGGTTGGGGTTGGTTCTCTGGCAGTGATTCCACCTGGAAGGTTCAAAATTATGCGAAAAATTAGTTCCAAAATAAGTGACCTCCAGTTTTTTGTAAGTTTGACCTACCCAAATATGTTTGAGATGGAGAGGCATAGTGCATGTACTCCTTATTGGCAGACCAAGATGGAAATTCTTGTTGTCTTAGGGCACTGGACTCCTCTGGAAAGTCATCATCCCCTCTCTTCCACGGTAGGATATTTTCTACTGGGGTCCCAACTACAAGGAGAGGTCAGTAGGTCAAAGGTCAAGTTTGTATTTGCTCCACTACCCAAAACTTTAGACGGACTCATTAATTTTTTGTTTTCTTACCATTAACCTCCTTCTGGGATATTCTTCTTGACGGTGTAGTACCTAAAAATAGCGATTTTACAAAATGAGTAAAAACATCAAAAAGGTCAAAGTTCAAATAAAAGTTCCAAGCGTAATGAAATTAAAATTAGTGAGATTCCCATGCGCAAATTCTTGCATTATTAGTTGTAATTAAAAATGAGTAATAATTATATGATCGCCGTTTTCAGCCAAGTTTAGTTGGGTTAATTCATGGAGTTTTGAGACAGGACAAGCTAGAAATTAAAGTTATGGTTAAGGGGTCAAAGGTCAAGAATGTTCATGCAAAGTATGATGCCAGCATCATAATTCAGAGCCATGCAATGTCATGCGATTGCTTGAGGACGAACACCAAGAGAAAGACCAATTATTGATGTGACATTTTTCATTACGGAATTTTTCACGAGCTAAAGCAGCTTGACCCGGATTCCGAAGTGGAGATGATGGACCTGAACTTGAGTTTGGATCCATTGTTAGTGGACTTGGAATTTTTGGAAGGTGGGGGCCTGTGGCCGGACTTTGACCTTGACCTTGGGCCTCAACCCCTTCTCCTCCGTCTCCATCCTTCCAACGTCTCCATGGAAAGCTTAGTTCTGAGGCTGTTGGAGTCTCATCCCACTCTGAAGATTGTCGACTCAGGAATGAGTACCTTCGACCTCCACCCTTACTGATTGGTGCCGGTGGTTGTCGGAATGTAGTTTCCATAAAGGATTTTTCACCATCTCCACTTGACCCTGACCATCGTCTCTCATTCCATTCTTTGTTATAGTCTACAGACTCACCTCCTGGATAGGTCACAGGGGATACAAAAACAAATCCACTTTTGCCTTTAACCTTTTGACCTTCTTAGGGGACGCTGAAAGCTAAAATGGTGGACGGACAGGCGACTTTTTTCTTTTAAAAAAAATGTGCGTTCATATTCATAATCATAATCTTCGCGTGTGAATGTAGTGCGAAATTTTTAATTGTTTTTGCATATGAATTTTGCGCTGCATTTACAATAGAATTCCCAATAAGCGCACAATGCGCTTAGTGACCCACAAAAAATCAAACTTACTGGAACCACCACGAGCAATGAAGTAAATTCCTACATCATTTTCAGTTCTTTGAGTTTTTTCATCTGTGAGGAAGGCTGGATTGTCATATTCTGAAATTTGCAAAATAACACAAAGAAAATAGGTCAAGTTGTCAAAAAATCATCATTGGCTTAATTAATACATTTTAAAATCGAATGGTCCACATTTTCATGTTACTTCAAGTTGAAAATGACCTTTTCCAAAATAATCGTCTAAATTATATTAATCACGTTTTTGGTTGACATTTTTAACTATTACGATTATTCGCATGACTTAATTTAGTTCCATATGTCATTGTTCAGACACAAAAAAACAAGCTATTGTTTTATTATTGTATTGTATTGTATTGTATTGTATTGTATTTATTCAAAGCTTTATCGAGCCATCTGGCCCATAAGCCAACCGAAC